>FIZU01057331.1:0-26134 GCA_900064475.1 Pseudococcus longispinus
AATTTATGTAATTTGGATTATCCGCCATTTTCGGTATCCGCCTACCCCTCAGCCCCAATTAGAACGGATAATCGGGCGTCTACTGTATTTTCATATCTTACCCAAAGAAGTGTAAAGGTCGACAAGATCGTGATTATCAATTGAACGAGTAATATCGTTAATGAAGTCTTTTTTCGGTATATCGACGGCCTCGTACATTGTGCCGTAACAATGTACAGAACTTTTGCTATCACTGAACGACTCTTTCATCAAGACGTATTCTAACTGATCTCTTTTTTTTTTATTCCACAATGGTCGTTCTGCAAGAAGTTAAATATATCAGTCTTTGTATTTGGAAGATGAACTTGGATAATATAGTACGACTTACCGTCCTCCAATTCTTGTCCTACCATGCACGTGTCACTGATGCAATCAGTTTTATCAGGATCCCTATTTTTCTATTTGTGCAAATTGGTGAAATTAAAACTAAGATGATGAGAAAAGAATCGAAAGTAAAAAGATAAATTATACTACAAGTAACGAGTATAAAGGAATCTGCTGTACGTTAGGATAGTTTTCACATTTTTGCCTATTGTGCCCTTGAAATTGAGAGGAAATTTTGAGAAGTACTCGTAGCTGATTCGAAGGTTCAAACTTTCCTTTAAAAACCACGAGTTGATAATTTTCCAAAAAAAATTACTTTATTTTAGGAGATTTTTTGAAAAAAGGTCAATTTTTGGGACTTGAGGTGTTTTTTGAGGGGACATAAGGTGTTTGTTAATTAAAACCCCTTGAAGCTTCAAAATAAATATACAGCATAGTCAAAGTATCATTTTGGGAAGTGACTCATTTGAAAGTTCAGACCTTCTCTTTAAAACAAAGCATTGAAAAATTTTCCTCAAAATAAAGGAAACTACTATACCTTAGAACTGGGTTTTCCACTTTTGCCTACTATGACCCCCTCGAAATTGGAGGAAAATTTTGAAAAGTAACTCATTCAAATGTTCAAGCTTTCCTTTAAAAAACACACTTTGAAAAAATGTCAATAAACATATCCCAAAATACAACGAATACACTTTTTGAAAAAAGGTACATCAATTCCCCTATTGCGTATTGGTTGACTAACCTCTGCCCAAACTCTGAGTGCGTTTTCAAATGGATGTCTTTGATTTTTACGAGCATCGTCGAAACTGTGATCGTGTTCTGAAGTAAAAAATGAAGATTAGTACAATTATTCTTTCTTAAATGCTTCATTGCGATAGACATTCACATAAGACCGTGGAAATGACACGTACGATCACCAAAAACTTGCTTGAATTTTTCCCTGTCGTCGATCTGTATGAAAATCATGATGATGAAAGTTTCATCCTTGCGATCGAGGTAATCTCCCAGGTACATGCTGAAAACTGTCATCGAATTGCTCACCAAGGCGAACAGAAGATCATCGTAGGGTATACTTTTTTCACTCGGAGTGTACTTGGGATCTACTAAAGGTTTCTGGAATGGAGAATTTGCTCGTGTAACTCTCAATATTGGAAAATGCCCTGCGAAAGATCTCCTGGATACTTACGCCTCCATTGAGTGGTGCTATAGCTTTATTTATTTCGGTGCATTCTTCTTGCGTCCTATAAAGTAAGATGTTTGCGATTGTTTTCGGGTTGAATTTCGAATCCATGATCTCTTTTGCATCCTGATTTGTGTCAACGCAAGTACACGTATTTTGCATCTGGAAAATGGGCAAGTCGTTCGAATAAGAAATATCAGTTTAAAAAATGGATTAGTAAAAAATGTTTCATACCAATATGATTGCAGTACATAGCAAATGAAGTTTTACCAAATGTGGTAGGAACCCGTACATTTTGTGAACACAATTCTCAACAGTTTTTCAGGCCGATTCTACATTCAGCATTTTCAGCAAAGACTGCAATATTACCTCGATTGGTGAAAATATATACCTATTTGTGCATACCATAATTATGTACATAGGCGTGGTAGTACCACCATAAATATACTTGTTTTTCACGCCAAACAGGTGTTTTAACGCATTACAGTAGGTATTCAAATTTATTAGATTACTCAGATTGGTGTCTAGTTATTTATTCATTTGAATAATTTTTCATCTGTTGTGAAGCTAAATTTGAAAAAATTTAACTGCGTTAGTTGTGTTGGTTGATGAAGTGGAAATAATGTGGTATCGATTTTGTAAATTTTCCATAAACATAGATTTTCTGGCCAAACTAAGGATGCTATGAAAAAAATGCAAGGGGTAGAATTTATAGAGCTGAAAATTCTCGTTCTTTTATGAGCTATCGACTTTTTTTGTTGGGGGCTTAGTTTTTAAGATTTTTGCAGTCAGAGTTGTTTCATTTTTGTTATGAATCCTACAAACATGGATTTTCTGGTCAAACTAAAGGTGCTACAAAAAAAATGCAAGGGATGTCAATTGTAGTGCTTCAAATTCTCTTTCTTCAATGAGCTATTAGTTTTTTTCTGAGGAGCCTGGTTTTTGAGAGTTTTGTAGTCAAATTGTTTTTTTTTGTTTTCCAAACCCATCCACCTTAAAAATGGGCCTCTATAGTCTATATACACAAAATTTTGGATCTATCCAAGCTTACAGTTCTTTCGGTATTCCCCTGTAGAGAAGAACTAACAATAAAAATCTTTTCACAGTTTTTCCGAGATGTAGAAGAAAAACACAATATCTTAAATTGTTCTGAGGTTTATTCCATTCAAATTATATTATTAAAAATCAATTAAATATAAAAATCATCATTTTTCATCAAAATATTAAAAATGGAAGTATGATTCATCGTAGTTCATTATCGCCAGATGAAAGGTTTTTTGGCCAAAACTTGTGTGCGATGCAATCAACATAATTCGATTGTTTCCTAAATTAGTTCATCTAGTCTGAAAGTTGATTAGCAATGAAAAACAATGTACTATGGAGTCAAACCAAAGCGTTGTTGTGGTGAAAAAACTGTTGGTGATTAGATTTATGGCAACCATTCGCCAGGACCTGGCAAAACACTAGGATCTTCTGGAGGTGGTGGTGGCGGGGGATGAACTGCAACGCTGTCAAGAGCATACATGGCGGAGTTTGGTAGCTCGCATGAAAATAAGGGCAGATGGCGTCTAGTTGGGTGTCTTAGTTATTCTAGTGTCCATAGTCTATACGGTTTCGATAGATCATCAACCGTCTTTCTTCAACCTTTTTTGACTTCCAATTGGTGTACACAATCTGCAAATTATGATGTTTGCTGGATTGTGCTAGTAGCAAGTTTTGGTGAATTTTTCCAAATACTTGTTTATTAATTCTTATTATATATTTAATTGAATTTGAATTCAAGAGGGTTTCCTGAGTACTTTGATGATGCTCGAAGAAAACAAAAATATCCTTCTGTCAATGAAATTCATTTGTTTTTGACCAGAGTAGCAAAGTCGGACTAATAAGGGAACCTTGTCAACTCGTCATCTCTGATCAAGCTGAAAGTTGATTCACTGAAAAAGTATGTCACCCTGACCTCATAATCAAATTTCGAGCTGTCAAAGTTGATTTTTCGATTTTTGGTGAATTTTTGAAAATGGCAGAAATGTTCCATTGTGATATCAATTTTCTACAAAAAAAGTAAATTATGAGATACAGTTCTGAAAGTCAGTTTATATACTAAAAGCACAACCCCCTGAGTTGATGGAAACCATTTTCGAAGTGATGTGGAGCCTCCAATAAAAGTTGACTGTTCTCCAGCGCACCAAAATTACTCCAGAAGGGGATGTTATCATCTTCAATAGCTAAAGATTCAATTGTAGCACTGGTGTGATATTATCAGTCGATTAGTGTAGTGTCTAGGTGACATGATCTTTCAGTGAGCCAAATTTCAACTTAATCAGAGGTGAAGAGATTGCCATTTTTGCTCAAAACAGCTAAAAAAATGAACATTTTGCCAAAAATATTCAAAATATGTCAGAAAAAGTCGAATATGGATACGCGTAAAAGTTATGTGTATTTACACACTATGGAAATTTATTGTGAAAATTTCAAATTTACGTTATTTCGATGCGTAAATTTTTTATGTGAACAACGAATTTCAACAAGTGTTTCATACGTAGGTGCTTCATTGCTGTTAGTTGGATGGGGTGTGTTCGAAGGGCATCTAAAAACACTCGTTAAATTCATCGAATTTGGTCGATGAAAGCAAAAAACTGAAGAAGGAATTTAAATGATGTGACCAAAATCAAACTAACATACGTATGTGAACTGTGAAGCTTTGACTACGGTCAAAACTGTGAAGACAGCATGGAATTTTTTACTTCCCTTTATCCGCTTACTAGCAGTTCACTTATGAATAACACTCTGCAGAACGTCAGGCAAGCATTCTTTTTTCACTGATATAGAACTAATATTATCGTATTGCGATGCGGTGTAATTTGTAGGACAATGAAAAATATTTTTTCGCATATCACAGCCTATTTGCCAACTCAATAGCTAAAAAGTTACATTACTCTACGAATCAGGTCATTCTCATGAAACTGGAAGTTTGAAAACACCAATTTGCTCATATTTATCTATTATTTTTTTCATCGGCTTCAAAATGCACGTTTTTATGAACAGTGGCTCCAAAGGGCCTGAATGTCTCTAGAACGCTGTAACATTGGAAAAAACGATGAAAATTAAGCTTCTGAATCCCCTTTTCTGGAAAAATTTTCGTCCTCACTTCGCTCAAGTTTATTTTCTCCATTCAAACAATAATTATTATTGAAAATTAATTACACTACTATCATTTTCCGTAAAAATATCAAAAAATGTCGGGTGATTCATTTTACTTCTGTATCATCAGATGAAAGTTCTTTTTTCGGTAAAGATGTGTAGAATAAAATAATATTACGAGATTGTTTCTTCAATTATTTTATTTAATCTAACTATCCAATAAAGCAAACATGAAGAGTTGTTGTGGTTAAAGAAAAATCTGATGATTACATTCATGGTGCGAATTCAACAGCACCTTGAGATAAAACAGGCATTGGCGGAGGTGGTGGTGGGGGTGGCGGTGGCTGCCTTTTTGAAGCTGACGATGGATCTACCAACACGGTCAGCATATCTTTCAATTGAGGATCTTGAACGTCGCATTTCTGAAATATTGAAACTTGAGATGAAGATTGTTCTTGTTTATATTAGTATTCGCTTAATATGAGAAGAATCACGAACCTTGATGTAATCCTTCAAAGTGACATTGTTATATTGGCTTTGAAAAGCTTCATCAATCGGTTTCATAGAATCTCCTCGACGTGTTGTCAGGATGATGATCCACATGCTCCAGTTATCTTTACCATCGCAGTGATCGTGGAGTACTTGGGCCAAATATGTGTCTCCATTTTGAACGTAACGAACTGTGAAATGTTCGAAATGTATTTTTCGATGGTTCAACGTCTGGAAAGTTGCTATTTTCATATCTTACCCAAAGAGGTGTACAGGTCGACAAGGTCGTGATTATCAATTGAACGAGTGATATCTTTAATGAAGTCTGCTCTTGGTACTTGAATGCACTCGTACCTTGTACCATAACAATGTATAGAATCTCTGCTATCACTCAGCGACTCTTTCATTAAAATGTATTCTAACTGATCTCTTGTTTTCTTATTCCACAATGGTCGTTCTGTAGGAAGTATCAACTTATCATATCCCTTCAGTCCTTACTTGCTAGAAATATCATGATTTTCGTATATAGTGAGCATAAATGATGTAATGGCTTACCATCCTCTAGATCTTGGCCTACCAAACATGTATCACTGAGGCAACCACCTTTATCAGGATCTCGATTTTTCTATTCGTGCAAATAATTGCCATAAAATAAAAATGGTGAAACAAATCGAAAATAAAATGATAAATTATGCTGTATCAATTAGCTAACCTCTGTCCAAACTCTGAGTGCATTTTGAAATGGATGTCTTTGGTTTTCGCGAGCATCGTCAAAGCTGTGGTTGTGTTCTAGACCACAAAAGAAACATTAGTGAAGCCATCTCCACTTGAATACTCCATTGCACCGCATAAATACATGTATATCGGGGAAATTATGACCACGTACGTTCGCCATAAACCTGCTTCAATTGTTCTCTATCGTCGACCTGAATGAAAATCATGATAATAAAAGTTTCATCCTTAAGATCGAAGTATTTTCCCAGGTACATGCTGAAAACTGTCATCGAATCGTTGACCAAGGCAAAAATCAGATCGTCGTAGGGTTTACTTGTTTCACTTGGAGTGTGCTTAGGGTCCACCAAAGGTTTCTGAAACAGATAATTTTCCTCATCGAACTCTCAATATTGTAAAATGTCATAGAAATGATCTACTAAGTACTTACGTCTCCATTAAGTGGTGCTACGGCTTTGTTTATTTCGATGCATTCTTCTTGTGTCCGATAAAGTAAAATCTCTTGTATTGTTTTTTGGTTAAATTTCGAATCCACAATTGCTTTGGCATCTTTAATTATATCAGCGCATGCGCAAGTATTCTGCATCTGGAAAATTGGCGATTCTTTTAAATAAGAAATATCAATTAAAAAAATCAAATAGTAGGAAAAAATCATCGTACCAATTTGAATGCAACACATAAGAAAAAAACTTTGGAAAAAAAATGTAGAAATCTGTACATTTTATAAACTATTCTCATACGTTGAATATACCTACATATGAAAATTAAATTGAACAGTTTTTCGAAAGAATTCTACAATTTTGGCATTGACATCGAAAACTGTAATATTACTCCGAATTAGTGAAAATATAGGTATACACATAGATGATGTAGTATACTAGTATAAGTACTTGTTTTTTAACATCATGCAGATGTTTTAACGTAATATATTACTCATAATCATGCCTATGTAGTTATTTATTTATTTGTTTATGTAATTTTTCATCTGTTGATAGAGCTAAATTTGATAAAAATTGGGGAAAAGTGTTCATTAAGTTGTCTTTTTTGAAAATTCAGTTTGCTTTTCGTATGTACCGGTGCAACATTGCAGAAACTGCGTAGGTATTAATTTTAAAAAAATTGGTCAGATTTGCTCCAGTGATTCCCAAGTTATCGGCATTTGAAGAAAAATTGAAATTATGATCTAATATTATTTTTTTTTAAATGATGTTTTTGTAAAAACCTCGTGATGGGCGGAAGTAATTTTGTTTTCATTTTGTGGAACAGAGATTTTTAAATAATTTTATTTCAAAAAGAACGAAATTATCAAGTTTTTACCAAATGTGTGATAAATAATTTATTCATTCAACACAGGATCGCCCAAATTCCAATCTGCTCCAACTCCAAAATTTTCAAAAATGTATTTTTTGGCGATTTTGGTGGATTAGCCTTGGTCAATCTTTCAAAAACGTCAAAAGAAATGTTGAGGTTGGAATTAGGGTGACGACAGTCCAATGACAACTCCATAAAGTAATACGAAAAGCTTCGAACCATAAGTTTTGAAAAAAAAGGTCGGAAAAAGATGAATTTTGCGCTGTACAGATCAAAAAAACCAAAAAGTGGTACGATTACCCTATAAGAGGTGATAATTCGTGAATGAGTGGGGAGGGAGAGTCAAAAATTTCGGTGATGAGTTTTTACATCAAGGGTAACATATTATAGGATCACTTTCGAGGAAATTTGGGTCAAGGGCCGATTTCACTATCTTTATCAGGGAAGGCCCTTTCAGACTTTTTTCGGACTTTTTTGGACTTAGAAAATTTTTAAGGACTCGAATCATTTTTGGACGTGGAAATTTCAACTTTATGAACTTGAAAATTTTCAAAAAAGTTCAGACTTTTTTGAATTTTAAAAAATTTTCAGATTTCTACTAACTTTTTGTTCTTGGAATTGGATTTTGAAAATTTTTCAAAAAAATTCCATTACGAAATTCACTTACGAAAATCCGTTACAATGACTTTTAAATATTTTGTCTGACTTCTTTGGACTTGGAAAATTTTTCAGAATTCAAATGACTTTTTGGACTTGGAAAATTTTAAGAAAATTTCAAATATCACGACTTTATGGTTCAATTAGCAAAAACATATCCCATGTTTTATAGTTTCATGGGTAGCATAAAAATGGCGGGGACTTTTTTCCTTCAAATTGATATATTTTTTGAGTTAATTTGACGGAAATTGGTGGAATTAGCCACAAACTCGAAATATTTCAAGTTTTTTGCAAGGAGTGCTGCAGCTTCAGGTAGAGTTTTCTGAGGAAGCAATGGTTGAAATGAAAAACACATAAGAACTTTTATTGTCTAGAATTGACAAATGAACAACTTTTGTTCGAAACTTTTTTTTTGCACCATTCAATTTTGAGACTCTTCGCGAGGTAAGGGGAAATTGCTTTTGTTTCATTCGAGGACTGAAAAATTTTGTAAGTTTGAGCTAGTTACGAGTCACCTTGTTCTAAAAAGCCAATGTTCCGAACCGTAGATAAGTCACTGGGCTTACTCGAGGGGGGGGGGGAGCACTTGAAGGTCAAAATTTAAGTACAGTGAGTAGATAGTATGAAAGAATTGTTCTAAAGTTTGCTCCATTCAAACAATATTATTGAAAATCCATTACACAATTATCATTTTTCATCAAAATATCAAAAAAAGCCACAAAATGTTGACGTTTAATAATATTTTTGAAATTAAAGAAAAGTGATTCATTTCACTTTATTATGACCAGATGAAAGTTCTTTTTTTGGGTAAAGATGTGTGGGTACAATAGAATAATACTCTTATAACTAGATTGTTTCTTCAATTATTTTATTTACTATAAAAAGCCAATAAAGAAAATGTGAAGAGTTGTTGTGGTGACTGGTGAAAGAAAAATCATTTGATTACATTCATGACTGCAAGTTAAAGAAGATCGTCAGTTACAATAAGACTTGGCGGAGATGGTGGTGGAGGCGGCGGTGACTGCCGCTTTGACGCCGACGATGGATCCACCAATACGGTCAGCATATCTTTCAATTGAGGGTCTTGAACATCGCATTTCTGAAATGTTGAAAGTTGAGACGACGATTGTTCTCGTTTACATGAGTATCTACCTATTCGCCTAACATGAAATAGATCGTGCCCCTACCTTGATGTAATCCTTCAAAGTGACATTCTTATATTGGCTTTGAAAAGCTTCGTCAATCTTTTTCATAGAATCTCCTCGACGTGTTGTCAGGATAATTATCCACATGCTCCAGTTATCTTTACCGTCGCAGCGATCGTGGAATACTTGGGCCAAATATGCGTCTCCATTTTGAACGTAACGAACTGTGAAATGTTCGAAGTATTTTGTTGAGTTTGTTCGACTGATGCTTTGAAAGTTGCTATTTTCTTATCTTACATCTTACCCAAAGAGGTGTACAGGTCGACAAGGTCTCGATTATCAATTGAACGTGTGATATCTTTTATGAAGTCTGATCTTGGTACTTGGATGCACTCATACATTGTGCCATACATATTTATAGAAATTCTGCTATCCCTGAGTGACTCTTTCATTAAAACGTATTCCAATTGATCTCTTTTTTTCTTATTCCACAATGGTCGTTCTGTGGGAAGTCTCAAAATATCATTCATGATCTTTTGATACTTGGAGAAAATGTAATGATCTTGGATGGTGTAGTATGACTCACCGTCCTCCACTTCTTGACCTATCAAACCCGAATCATTGAGGCAACCAGTTTTATCAGGATCTCGATTTTTCTATTCGTGCAAATCAGTACAATAAAATAAGAGAGATGAGAAACGATTCTAAAATAGGATGATAAAGTAAGCCTAGCAATCGGCTAACCTCTGCCCAAACTCTGAGTGCATTTTGAAACGGGTGCCTTTGATTTTTACGAGCATCGTCGAAGCTGTGGTCGTGTTCTGAATTACAAAATGAATAATAATGAAAATAATTTCCACTCGAAAGACCCATTGTATCGCATAATTATCTATAAATTGTCGAAATGGTACGTACGATCGTTGTAAACCTGCTTAAATTTTTCTCTATCTTCGATCTGTACGAAAATCATGATAATGAATGTTTCATCCTTAAGATCGAAGTATTTTCCCAGGTACATGCTGAAAACTGTCATCGAATCGTTGACTAAGGCAAAAAGCAAATCATCGTAGGCTTTACTTGTTTCGCTTGGAGCGTACTTGGGGTCTACCAAAGGTTTCTGAAATTAAGAATTTACTCGTGTCACTCTGAATAAGAAAAATGTCCTGGGAATGATTTACTATAACTATATACTTACCCCTCCATTAAGTGGGGTTATGGCTTTGTTTATTTCGTTGCATTCTTCTTGTGTCCTGTAAAGTAAAATCTCTTCTACTGTTTTTGGGGCAAATTTGGAATCCACGAAAGTTTTTGCATCTTTACCTGTATTAGCGCATGTGCAAGTATTTTTCATCTGAAAAATTGATGATTCGTTATTAAAAAAATATATAAATTGAAAAAAGAAGAGCTTTTCTTACCAATAGAAATACAATACATAGCAAATTGATTTTTGGCAGGTATTGCAAAAATCTATACATTTTCCAACTTCGATTCTCGTATAACGATTAAAGAATAAACAAACGTCAAAAATGAAGACTTTTTTGTAATAATGTTATTTTTTTCATTCGCATATACGAATTGTAATATGTATTGGTCCGATCAGTGAGAATATATACACATTTGTTGAATAGTACAAACCTAAGTGGTACTTGTTTTTTTCAACATCATGCAGGTGTTTCAAAGTAAATACTATACTACGAATGTAAATTATTACGACTGTCTACTTATAATGGTACTCATCATTCAACTATTTATTTATTTATTTATTTTATTTGTTTGAATAATTTTTTATCGGTTGACAATACTAAATTTAAAAAAATATTCAGCTGCGTAGGTTGTATTCAATGAAAAAGTGAAAAAAATTTGGGGATTCGTGGCTTATGCTCGGAATGCTTGAAATTTCCCTCATGTTGATTATCTTCTTCGGTTTTTGGTCTTGGTAGGAGATCATCATCCGTTTTCCTCCATTTTTCTCTGAATTCCTATGATCATTCTCAGCAGCGATGGGTATAGTTGTAATTTTTCCAGGCACTTCTTTTATTCTGAATTCAATTTTTATACAAAAGAACCTGCTGAATATTTTGATGAATGCTGCATGCATGATCTAAGAAAACAGAAACATGCTTCATGTCAATGAAAATTCATTCGTGTGTTCAACATATGAAAAAAAAGAACATTTTGTTGAACATACGTATAGATCGTGTATTGCGTGTTTACACAATATGGAAATTCGACGTGAAAATTTCGATTTCACGTTTTTTCGATGTGTAATTTTTTTTGTGTAAACAACAGATTTCAACAATCCTTCGATAAATCATTGTAGTGCGTCGAATTGTGTAAGTTCGAAGGGCATTTTAAAACGCTCGTTTAATTCATCGACCAGATTCGATGAATAGGGAGAAAAATTGAAGAGGGAATTAACCTAAAACGATGTGATTAGAATGAAACATTCATGTTTTCAAAATGTTTTACTTTATTTGTTTGCTTGAAAACAGTTCACTCATGTATAAGACTCCTTAGAGCTTAAGGCAAGCTTAAATTTTTTTAATGATATCGTACTGTAATGTGATTTGATCTTAAATATGAAAATTATGGAAATTTTTGTCGATTGGTACTTTCACTGATGAGTAAGATTGAATAGTATTCAAAATTGAAGGGACTAAAAAAGATTTAAAGTAAGTTAAAAATGTGAAAATTTTGAATTTTTCAATTTACTTTGAACAGCCCCTTAAATTTTGATGATGGGCAAAATTGTTCGTGTCTTCAGTTTTTGAAGCACTATTCATCACCCCTATTGAAATTTCCATTAGCTCCCATTTGTTTGCTTCATCTTAGGTTCATAGCCCCTTCAATTTTTAAACTAAACAAAAAATTATAAGAAGGACATTTGTTGAGTTTTTGAAATATTGATGATAACACCGAAACCCAGTGAAGCAGAACGGAAGAGCAGTTGTGGTGAAAGAACATCTGATGATTCATGGAAATTATCAACCATCAAGAATGGGACAGTGGTGGGGACTGCCTTTTTGACGCCGACGAAGGATCCACCAAAACTGTTAACATCTCTTTTAATTGAGGATCTTGAACGTTGCATTTCTGAAATGTGAATACTATCGATGAAGATTTGGCTCATTTTCGTGAGTATCTACTTAATGAGCGATGGAACACGTACTTTGATATAATCCTTCAAAGTGACATTCTTATATTGGCTTTGAAATGCTTCATCAATTGGTTTCATAGGACCTCCTCGACGGGTTGTCAGGATAATTATCCACATGCTCCAGTTATCGTTACCATCGCAGTGATCGTGAAGTACTTGGGCCAAATATGCATCCCCATTTTGAACGTAACAAACTATTAAATAGTTGAAGTGTATTTTTGTGAATGATCGATTGGTGTTTTGAAAGTTGTTATTTTCATATTTTACCCAAAGAGGTGTACAAGTCGACAAGATCTTGATTTTTGATTGTACTTGTGATATCTCTAATGAAATCTGATTTAGGTGTACCGATGTACTCGTGCGATTTTCCGTAACAATTTATGGAATCTCTGCTATCTTTATACGACTCTTTCATCAAGACGTATTCTAACTCATCTCTTTTTTTTTCATTCCACAATGGTTGTTCTGCAAAGAATTATGTATGGTTTTTGATACTTACTTGAGAAAATAGAAGGATCACTTTGTCGTCCAAGTCAGTTGTTACTTGAGATCATTTCCTTATACAAGATGTGAAAAACGTCAAAAAGTAACCAAAAATCGACATTTTTGTATTTTTCTGGAAACTTACATAGCGACAAAGTGGACCCTTTCATCAGGAATGTGACATTCCTGATGAAAGGGTTGCCCTCGCTTCGCTCGGGCTCTATAGATACATTTAATTCACTTAATACTCAACAAAAAAAAAAAGTGATGAAAATATGTTTAGAAAATGGCAAACATTTTGGGCATTTTTGGACTCCCATGATACATGCACATTTTTTCACAATGATCCCTTAGTCTGAGAGGTGGGGCGGCAGATCTTGTGTGCCTAGGGGCGCATAAACCTTAAATCCGCCACTGGGAATGTCACATATTATTGTTTTCCTATATGACAGTGAACTTGATAACCTACCATCCTCCAATTCTTCGCCTACCACACACGAATCAATGAGGCAACCAGTTCTTTTAGGATCTCGATTTCTCTGTTTGTACAAATACGTGCAATAAAATGAGAATTATGAGAAGTGAATCGAAAATTAGGTGATGAATTTTACTGTAGATATCAATTGACTAACCTCTGCCCAAACTCTGAGTGCATTTCGAAAAGGACTTCTTTGTTTTTTACGAGCAACGTCGAAGCTATGGTCGTGTTCTGGATTACAAAATGAATATCAATAAAAATCGTTCCAACTCGAATGATCCATTGCATCGCAAAGTATCTGTGTATGGTCAAAATGATACTTACGATTGTGATAAATGTGCTTGAATTTTTCTCTATCATCAATCTGTATGAAAATCATGATGATGAATGCTTCATCCTTAAGATCAAAGTATTTTCCCAGGTACATGCTGAAAACTGTCATGGAATCGTTGACTAAGGCAAAAATCAAATCATCATAGGGATTACTTGTTTCGCTTGGAGTGTACTTGGGGTCTACCAAAGGTTTCTGAAATGGAGAATTTTCTCGTGTAACTATCACTATTGAAAAATGGCATAAGAACGATGGACTGGGTACTTACGCCTCCATTAAGTGGGGTTATGGCTCTGGTTATTTCGATACATTCTTCTTGTGTTCTATAAAGTAAAATATTTTCTATTGTTTTTGGGTCAAATTTTAAATCCACGATTGTTTTTGCATCTCTACTCGTATCGACACAAGTACCAGTATTTTGCATCTGAAAAATTAAGGAATCGTTTGAAGAAGAAATATCACTTGGAAATAAAAGATTAGTAAGCAACTTTTTCATACCAATTTGAATGCGATACATAACAAATGAATTTTTGAAAAATATTGCCCAAACTTGTACATTTTATAAACACAACTCTTATACGTTGACTAAACAAATATCAAGTTGAGTTTTTTGAACATTTTTTCGGATTAATTTTACATTTCACATTTACTTACACCAAAAACTGTAACACTGTTCGGATTGATGAAAATATGCGCTCACATATAAGCCGTGAAAATATACTATCCTACGAGTACTTCTGTACTTGTTTTCCAACATCATACAAGTGTTTTTACCTATTACTGTGTTCAAATTTATTATGCTTACCCAGAATGGTACTTACCTATTATTGATTTACTCATTTAAATAGTACCTATTTGATCAATTGGCAGAGTTAAATTTGAAAAAAAATTCTGTTACGATTGCTGTATTGGTTGAAAAAATGAAAAAAAAATTGTTATCCATAGTTCAAACATTGAACACTTGTTGATGTTCAGTCCCGGAAGAAGGGGACATCGATTGTCTTTCTTCAACTCTTCTCTGTCTTCCAATCTTTGAACATATTCTGCAAGTCATGAAGTTTGTGTAATTTTGAGTACAATGGGTTGCTTTAGATAAATTTTCGCGATCGTTTCGATTTTCATACAAATCGATAATAGGAAAAAATTCATGCACATTTTCAATATCGAAGGATTGCCATAATTTTTCCTGGTGCTTATGATCTGTATTATTGCTTCAATGTTTACTCGACAGAGTATGCTGAATGCTTCGATGATGTTCGAAAAGTACAAATCGTACTTTTATGATCAACAAAAATTCACTCGTGTGTTCTGTTTTATTGAACATTGCTACGTCCATTGCTTGTTTACCCAATGTGGAAGTTGATCGTGAAAATGTCGAATTTACGAGTACGTTTTTTCGATGTGTAATTTATGTTCTGTAAACAAGGAATTTTAACGGGTATTTCGTGATTTAGTGTCGCGAGTCGAATTGCGTAAGTTCGAAGGGCATTAATAAACACTTGTTCAATTCATCGACCAAATTCAATAAATAGAAAAAAATTAAAGAGGAGATTGAATGATGTGATTCGATTTGAACTAAGTATGTGAAATATGTTTGAAATTTTTTGCTTTCATTTGTTTGTAAAATCAGTTTATCTTGAATTAAACGTTTCAGAGCAGGGACGTATCGAAAGGATTTTTGGGGGAGGGGGAGCAGAATCGCTGAAAATGCCAATACAGCTATTTTATGTAAATTTTCGAAAGATATTCATTACTTTATTAAGAGAAGTAGTAAATTTCTACAGATTAAATTATTCAAAAACTGAAATTTCATTATTTTTGCATTATTTTAATCCTCAAAAGGGAGGGTCCAAACTAGGTTGGATCGTCGTTGACTTTTTTTGGAAAGTTGGAGGGGGATCAAAAAAAATTGTGGCGTGACGTCAAAAGATTGTGGAAAAAATTTTTGGGTCGCTGACTTGAACCAACATTTTGTGGAAGAAATTTTGAAATTTTCAGAAATTGAAAAAGAAAACAATTTTGATTTTTTGTGGCTAGTTTGTCATATTGTTACCATGGAAGCGTGATGAAAATTTCGCCGATTTTTCCGGATTGTTTTAGGGGTGTTTAGATCTTATTGTTAGATGATTTTAGTATATGGCCGAAATTATTGTTATTGTATACTGAGGAATGATTTTATATTGATGGAAAAATGAACTTAATTCTTATGGAATATGGATAGGTATTTTCACTGATTAGTATGATTGAATAGTGATATCTATTGAAGGATTGATATACATTATGTAGAAAAATTTAGTGCTATACGTGCTGTTTTGTCATAAGAAAGTATTTGATTGGTATTATCGAATCACACTGGAATATTTGTGATTAAAAGTATGGGTAATTCTGTTGCCTGCATCACAACGAGATAACTCGATTGTTAATTTAATTCTTTTATCACTCATCTGAATAATAAAACCTGCCACCACCAGAACCAACATCCTCAGGTAGTACAAACTCAGGAGCTGGCTCAGGCGGTGGTGGAGGCGGCTGCCTTTTCGACGCCGACGAAGGATCCACCAAAACTGTTAACATCTCTTTTAATTGAGGATCTTGAACGTCGCATTTCTGAAATGTGAATACTATCGATGAAGATTTGGCTCGTTTTCATGAGTATCTACTTAAAGAGGGACGGTACACATACTTTGATATAATCCTTCAAAGTGACATTCTTATATTGGCTTTGAAAAGCTTCGTCAATCGGTTTCATAGGATCTCCTCGACGTGTTGTCAGGATGATGATCCACATGCTCCAGTTATCTTTACCATCGCAATGATCGTGAAGTACTTGGGCCAAATATGAATCTCCATTTTGAACGTAACGAACTGTAAAATGTTCCAAGTGTATTTTTGGGAGTGGTAGACTGATGTTTTGAAATTTGGTATTTCCTTAACTTACCCAAAGATGTGTACAGGTCGACGAGGTCCTGGTTATCAATTGAACGAGTGATATCTTTAATAAAGTCTGCTCTCGGTATTGTGACGCACTCGTACAAGGTGCCGTAACAATGTATGGAACTTCTGCTGTCACCGAGTGACTCTCTCATCAAGACGTATTCTAACTGATCTCTGTCTTTATTCCACTTTGTTCGTTCTGACGAAAGTTTCAACATATTATGTACATTTATGATCTCTTTAATACTTTCCAAAAATGTCATCGTTTTTCATGCGTAGTGAACTTGAAGCATATGATGTAGGTATGACTTACCATCCTCCAATTCTTGGCCTACCACACACGTATCACTAATGCAATCAGTTTTATCAGCATCTCGATTTTTCTATTTTATACAAATAATGTACGTGAAATTGAAAACAGAACGATGAGAAACGAATCAAAAATAAGATGATTATTTATACAGTATATGTTGACTAACCTTGGCCCAAGCTCTGAGTGCGTATCGAAACGGACGTCTTTGGCGTTTACAAGCCTTATTGAAGCTGTGTTCGTGTTCTGTATTACAAAATAAAGATCATTAAAATCCTCCCTACTTGAATGCTCTAATGCAACGTATAAGTAGATACATATATCGAAGAAATGACACTTACGATCGTCATAAACCTGCTTCAATTTTTCTCTGTCGTCGACCTGAATGAAAATCGTGATAATAAAACTTGCATCCTTAAGATCGAGGTATTTTCCCAGGTACTTGCTGAAAACTGTCATCGAATCGTTGACCAAGGCAAAAATCAAATCGTCGTAGGGTTTACTCGTTTCACTTGGAGCGTAATTAGGGTCCACTAAAGGTTTCTGAAACAGAGATTTTTCCTCATCGAATCCTTATAATTGGAAAATGTCCTAAAAATGATATGGTAAATACTTACATCTCCATTAAGTGGGGCTATAGCTTTGTTAATTTCGATGCATTCTTCTTGTGTCCGATAGAATAAAATCTCTTTTATTTTTTTGGGGTCAAATTTTGAATCCACGATTTCTTTTGCATCTTTATTTGTATCGACGCAAGTACAAGTATTCTGCATCTAAAAAATTAGCGAGTAGTTTGTTTAAGAAATATCAATTTAGAAAAAACGACGAATAAAAAAGTCTTTCGCACCATTTTTAATACAATACATAGTAAATGAATTTTCGCCAAATATTTCAGAATATTGTACATTTTATAAAACACAATTCTCATACGTTGAATTAACAGAAATTAAATTGAACAGTTTTTCGGATTAATTGTACGTTTCGCATTCTCCTGAAATACAAATCTGTGGTGTTACTCCGATTGGTTAAAATATATACGCAAACTGTGTAGTGTTAACATAAGTAGATATTTGTTTTTCAACATTATATAGGTGTTTTAATGTGAAACTGTAATCAAATTTATTGCGATTACTCAAAATGATAGGTATCTGCTACCTATTTATTTATTCGTTTATTTAAATAATTTTGCATCAATTGGCAGGTGTAACTTTGAAAAACTTCAGTTTTGTTAGTTGAAAACATGAGAAAAAAGAGATAGTCCGTAGTTTGAAATGCTTTTTCTTTCCCCTTACGCCTCATGGAAATAAGATGATAAATAAGTAGGTATTTTTTACTAACAAAATTTAACTTGGATCCATTTTATTCAATGAAGTGTATTGAAAATCCCATCTTTATTTGAGATAAATAATAAATAAAAAATGAGTAAAAAAATCCATGATTTGGAGATAGAGGAACTCTAAATACTCGATTCAACCCGAATTTACTCATATGGGTATGAATTGGTAAATAATATAGCAATTTTTTTTTTTTTGGCGATAACTAATGTTTCAATTCTGGTTTTATAAAGTTAATTTTGAGATTTATTGATTTCATTAAACGATAGAAAGGGCATGTGCGCTTAGGTAGGTACTTGATATTGTAAATTTTCACGTTGAACTGAAAATTCATATGACTGTGTTACGTATAAGATCGATGCAGCTGTGCGTAATATTGAAATTTATTGACTGTGAATATGGGAATCGTGAACACTCCTGAAAAATTTCCATGTTCTCAATTTTAGAGTTAGGCAAAACCTTTGAGCATACACCGTTTGAGCACGCTCATTGTTTCCCCTTTTTTTTGCAACCCGTTTGCGCGCGTTTTTGATTACAAAGAAGGGGGCGTGATTAATGAGTTTTTATAAAATGTGAGCCGTTTGCGCGTATTTTTAGAATTTAAAGAAGTTGCCGCACTTCAATGCTGTGGTTCTTAAAGTGCAAGGGAAATTTAAACCTAGGTTAATTTAGAAGTGTTCAAAGATATTGGTAAGATTGTTACCTCTGTAACCTTGTAAAAATGATTTAATAAGTCTGAATACGCTAATTTAATATTAAGTATAAAAAGAAAATGAAATTATGACTATTAAAAAGGAGCAATTTGTTTTGATTATCGAATCAATCACAGCTGTGACTTGGCTTATCCATCTTAGCTGATGGCACTTCAACAAAATCGCTCACTTCACTTTTTCCAATGTAGTTTTCGTAAGTAGTGGGGTTCACTACTCATGGAAAAATTTGAGCTCCCAATATGATAAAGTAGAGCCTTACATGATTTATTGAACCTTGGACCTTTTCGCAGTGGCGCACTGGGGGACTGGCTGCGTATGCGTCATCGTTTTCAAAAACGATGTAAAATTTTCTGATTTTTAGGTGTACTAGGTTACTTACATACTATCTTGGCATCATCATTGATGATAAGTTCAGCTGGAAACCTCACATCTTTCACAGTCTTTGATGTTGCCCTACGAATTTTTTGATCCCCCTAAATAGACAATCCATCATTGTCCATTGTCCAAACCCCTTGAAATGTCCCCAAAAGTCCACTGATTCATGAGGTGAAACTGGTTTGGCGAAAAAAAGTAGGTAATTTTATGAACTTATTTGAAATTTTGAAAAATATTCATTAATTCGTTTAAACGGTTAGATTGAGAACATTTAATTCACACTTGAGTTCAAAATATTATTTGACAAAAATATAACGCTCTACCGGTGAGAAAACTCTCTGACGCTCAAGCACAGACCCACCATGACATGGATATTAATCAGACTGCGCGGAGAGGCGATCGAGCATCACCGCACACAACCAAATGGTTACGCGTAGAGAGCGCTGCTACGCGGAACTAAACAGGTTGTGCGCAGTGGGCCAAATGAATTCCGCTAAAGGACAAATTCCCCCCCTTACACCATCACCATTTGAATCAGAATTGTTAATTGGCCGAGGTGGTGGTGGAGGAGGTGATGCTGGCAGCTGGTGGTGGTGGTGTTTGCCTTTTTGACGCCGATGACGAATCCGCCAACACGGTTAGCATATCTTTCAACTTAGGATCTTGGACATTGCATGTCTGAAATATTGGTATTTCTGATTATTTTTCTCATTTCTATTATCCAGTACCTAGGTATATTCGCTTAATATGAGATGAATCATGTACCTTGATGTAATCCTTCAAAGTGACATTGTTATATTGGCTTTGAAAAGCTTCTTCAATCGGTTTCATAGGATCTCCTCGACGTGTTGTCAGGATGATGATCCACATGCTCCAGTTATCTTTACCATCACAATGATCGTGAAGTACTTGCGCCAAATATGAATCTCCATTTTGAACGTAACGAACTGAAAAATGTTCAAAGTGTATTTTTAGGTGTTTTCTATTGATGTCTTGAAGGATGGTGTTTTCATATATTTACCCAGAGAAGTGTATAGGTCGACAAGATCGTGATTATCAATTGAACGAGTGATATCTTTAATAAAGTCTGATTTTGGTCTATCGACACTTTCGTATCTTGTCCCATAACAACGTATGGAATCCCTGCTATCATTATACGACTCTTTCATCAAGGCGTATTCTAACTGATCTCTTTTTTTTTCTTTCCATAATGGTCGTTCTGCAGGAAATCTCAAAATATAATGTATGATCTTTTGATAAGAGTGAATCTAGGTGATGCACAAATTGTATTTCTTACCGTCCTCTACTCCTTGGCCTACCAAACATGTATCTTTGATGCAGCCAGTTTTATCAGGATCTCGATTAGTCTATTTGTATGAAAACATGCAATTAAAATTCGAATGATCGAAAATAGGATGATTAATTATATTCTATTGGTCAACTAACCTTGGCCCAAACTCTGAGTGCGTTTTCGAAAGGATGTTTTTGTTTTTTACGATCTTCGTCAAAGCTATGGCCGTGTACTGGATTAAAAAATGAAAACATGTAAAATTATTCCCACATGATTGCCATTCATCGAATCTCATTCGAGGAAATGATACGTACGATCGCCATAAACTTGCTTGAATTTTTCTCTATCGTCTATCTGTATGAAAATCATGATAATATAAGTTTCATCCATATTATCGAGGTAAAACCCAAGGTACATGCTGAAAACTGTCATCGAATCGTTGACCAAGGCGAACAGCAAATCGTCATAGGGTTCATTTACATCATTTCCTACTACTGGAGTATACTTGGGGTCCACTAGAGGTTTCTGAAATGAAGAATATTGTCATTTAACTCTTACTATTTGAAAATGCTCCAAGAATGATCTGCTGAACACTTACGCCTCCATTAAGTGGGGCTATGGCTTTGTTTATTTCGATACATTCTTCTTGTGTCCTATAAAGTAAGATATTTTCGATTGTTTTTGGGTCAAATTTCGAATCCACAATCTCTTTCGCATCTTTACTGGTATCGGCGCAGGTGCAAGTATTCTGTATCTGCAAAAGTAACGAGTCGTGTGAGTAAGAAATATTAATTTTAAAAAAAATAATAATAATAATAATAAATTATACCAATTTGAATGCAATACATAGTAAGTGAATTTTTGCCAAATATTGCAGATTCTTGTGCATGATAATTCTCAAACGTTGACTTAACAATGATCAAACTGAATATTTGTTCGGATTACTTAATGCTAAAGTTCGCGTTCGCATCAAAAAATGATATTACTCCGGTAGGTGAAAACAAGTACTTGCACATGAACTGTTTATTATCAAGATAGGCATTTTGTTTTTCAATATCGTACGCAGATGGTTTAATGTGATAGGGCCGTGAAATTTATTGTGATTACTTAGAATGGGGTTTGTTATTTATTTATTTGAATAATTTATCATTAGTTGACAAAACGAAGTTTGAAAACAAATTTCCATTTAATTACGTCAGCTGTATTAATTGAAAAAATGAAACAAATTGGTAATCCGTAGCTTATCCATATTTGTAATTACCTACTTGTTGACAGGTAATATTTTTCTTCAGTCTTTAAACTTTTGGACATGATGGTTGGGGGGATAGGTGAAGAAGTTCATATCTTCTATTTTCATTGATTGTGATTACAAGTTTCAACGATGAATAATTATTAAAAGAGGATTGTATCAAACTAGTGAATTTTCCATGTGACTTGGAAAATTATTTGAGTAATTTGGATTTATTCTAAATCTTTTTCGAAACTGTAGTACCAAAAAAAAGTTACTGAATGAAATTTAATATAAATCCTTCTTTGATAATTTTATTGAAAGCTAAAAATATTGAGGGAAAATTGAAAGAGAGTTTTTTGTAATAATCTTCAGATTTTTTTAAAAATTTATTTTTGTTATTGAAAATTAAAGGGGGGCCCTAGGGATCAAATAGTTGAAATCTTAGAAGACGTATTTTTCAACCCAGAAAACTTAGATTTTGATACCACACTCGACTATTTTTGCGTTTTCTGCAAATTTGAATTTGGTATCCAAATGTCTCCAAGTCAGGTGTCACACACGTGACCAGAAGGAGAAAAAAGGCACCATGTCTTTTTGCAAGAAAATTGTCGGTCATAAAATTTAAATTAAAATTTGAATTCTGCATTGAAAATGTTTCGAATTACAAATTTTCAAAATTTTGTGGTTTACAATTTCATTGCGAAGAGACATGGTGCTTTTTTCTATCTTCTGGCCAAATGTGCGACACCTGACTCGAAGACATTTTGTCAAACTTCAGACTTTTTGAACTTGAAAAATTTCCTAGATTCGAAATGACTTTTTAGACTTGGTAATTTTCAGATTTCCACCTGTAAATTTGTTTGTTTTTGAAATAGTAAAGTAAACGCTGAAAAATTTAAAAAATACGGTAGTTTTGAAGGTGGTGGGCTATAAATCACAAGTTTGTTGTAAATTTAAGCAGTTTAATCTGAACAGTGATAGCCATGAAATCCATTGAAGCAGAATCGAAGGGTGATCATTGTGAATGATCATCTCGTGAATTTCAAGGATGTGAATCCGATTCGCTATAATCTGATTCATCGGATGTTGGCGGGGGTGGAGGCGGTGGCGGTGGCTGCCTTTTTGACGCAGATGATGAATCCACCAGTACAGTCAGCATATTTTTTAATCGAGGATCCTGAACGTTACATGTCTGAAAAATATTGAAACTGATGAAGATTTTTCTCGTTCCAATTGAGTACACAAGTTAATCGCTCAATATGGAATGAATCATCGTACCTTGATGTAATCCTTCAATGTGACATTCTTGTATTGGCTTTGAAAAGCTTCATCAATCGTTTTCATAGGATCTCCTCGACGTGTTGTCAGGATGATTATCCACATGGCCCAGTTATCTTTACCGTCGCAGTGATCGTGCAGTACTTGGGCCAAATATATGTCTCCATTTTGAAGATAACGAACTGTGAAATGTTCGAAGGGTATTTTTCGAGTATTTGACTGATATCTTGAAAGTTATCATTTTCATGTCTTACCCAAAGTGGTGTAGATGTCGACAAGGTCGTGATTATCAATCGAACTAGTGATATCTTTAATAAAATCTGATCTTGGTACTTGGACGCTCTCACGCAAAGTCCCGTAACAATGTATAGAATTTTTGCTGTCACCAAGTGACTGTTTCATTAAGATGTATTCTAACTGATCTCTGTCTTTGTTCCACTTTGATCGATCTGCCGAAAGTTTCAACATAGTATGATATTTTGATTCTTTCCAAAAATATTATAATTTTCTTATACTGAACTTATGTATAGGTGATGTAGAAGTAGTAAGTATGACTTACCATCCTCCAGCTGTTGACCTATCGAGCACGTATCAATGATACAACCAGTTTTATCAGGATCTCGATTTTTCTACTTGCAAAAACGCATAAGATTAAAAATATAATAAGTGGAAACAAATTGAAAATAATTCTGTGATTGCCTAACCTCTGCCCAAACTCTGAATGCAAATCGGAAAGGTTTCTTTTGATTTTTACGAGCCTTGTCGAAGCTGTGATCGTGTTCTTCAACACAAAATGAAGATTAGTAAAATCATTGTTGCATGCATCACAAAAATTTGCATATATTGTGTAAATGATACATACGATCACCGAAAACTTTCTTCAATTTTTCTCTATCGTCGATCTGTACAAAAATCATGATGATAGAAGTTTCATCCTCATGATCGAGGTAATATCCCAAGTACATGCTGAAAACTGTCATCATATTGTTGACCAAGGCGAAAATCAAATCGTCGTAGGGTTTATTGTCTTTCACTGGGATGTACTTAGGCTCCACTAAAGTTTTCTGAAATAGAAAATATACTCATCTGACCCTCAGTATTTGAAAATACACTAAGAATGATTTGCTGGACACTTACGTCTCCATGAAGTGGAGCTATGGCTTTATTTATTTCGATGCATTCATCTTGTGTCCTATAAAGTAAAATGTCTTCGATTGTTTTTGGGTCGAATTTCGAATCCACGATTGCTTTTGCATCTTTACCGATATCGGCGCAGGTACAAGTATTTAGCATCTGGAAAAAGGACGAGTTGTTTGAATAAAAAATATCAATTAAAAAGAAGACGAGTAGATAAATAACACTTCTCTTTCTTACCATTTTGAACGCAATACATATCAAATGAATTTGTGACAAATATCGCAAAAGTTGGTACATTTTATTAGCACACTGCTCGTACGGTGACTGAATCAAAAATCAAACTGAACAGTTTTTGGAATCGATGCTGAATGTCGCATTCGCATCAAAAATTGTGATGTCACTTCTATAGGTGAAACATATAGGTAGAAAGTACTAGGTACATACACATAAGCTGCTCGTTATTAGCATAAAGTATTTGCTTTTTAACATCATACATAGGTGTTTTAATGTTATATTTCATTGAAATTTATTGGTATTACTTGGAATGGTTCCTGTTATTTATTTATTTGAATAATTTTTCATCCGTTGACAGTGTGAAGTTTGAAAAAAAAATTCAGATATGTCAGCTGTATTGATTGAAAAGGTGAAAAAACTGGTAATCCATAGCTTACCCATAGATAATTGAAATTACTGTCTTTTTCTGCGGAGGGGGGGGGGGAGATTTCATTATTTACAACCCTTCGAATGTCTTCCTCGAAAGTTTCCATCCATTCGTCAACTTTTTTTTACCACTTGTTCCGTTGGAGGGCTGAAGTATCTCAAAGACTGATGCGAGGAATTCTTATGTGAATCTGAAAACTGTTTACATTAATTTAAGGACTGATTGATAACAGTTTTCTACATAATGTAATTGTATTAATGGGTTTAATTTTTTTTCTGTTTCAGGTGAGTAACATTCTCCATTTTTCCAATATCTTTGATTAATGCAAATTACGAGTGGGTAAGTAGGAATGAATAATTCTCCTTTGGCTGGATTAATTCCTCGAAATATATGCAACAATTAATGTACGGTCATACGTAGCCCAACAATGTAGGTATCATCTATGTTATAAACATGATTAAGTTCTACAAAAAGTTTGGAAACCCGGTTTTAGGATATTGCTTGAAATCCTTCAACTGTTTTCAAACTCTTTTATAAGAATATTTCCTGATCGTTCTTCAAAAGTAGATGTGGATTATTTTACTGTTCTCAGTCCTAGTGCAGAGTAGTTTTCATTGAAAAATAATTTTCAAGATTTGAGAAAAAAAAATTTTTTACGAAATTCTTCAAATGATGACAATAAAAAATTAGAAACTTGATTTTAACAATTTTTTAAGCTATTGAAATGTTTATATAAAACTTGAGTTGAGTGAATTTTTGAAAAGTTCAAGTCGAAAGAAAGTATCAAAAAGGAAACTCAGGTGGCAAATATTTTACGAGTACAAAAAATTCTTTCTCATTTACTCAATATCTGACTTCAAAAAATTTTTAAATTGTCAAAATTTTAGAAATACTATGTACTTACCTACTTTAAAAAAATAATAATGGAAATCTTCGTAGTGAAATTTTTTTTCGAATATGGTTTGAACATATTTTTCACACAAGTTCATCTTTTTTGAAAATACTTAGATTAAAAGATCACCTTTTTTGGGTTTTTTAATTTACCTCAAAAATTTTAAAAAAATGTTATTTAAAATTTTCAATTTCAATTGGTGATAATTTTTTTTAAAAAAGTTATGTGGATTTAAAAAATACGAAAAAAGTATGCTTCATTTATTTCGCTGTGAAGGGTAAAAGTAAAATAAATGAGGGAAATTAAAGATTATTTAACGAATGAAGAATTTAATTTTCCCTTTCAGGGAGGAATATATAAAATCAAGGAGATGGTTTTGGCGTTTAAAATAAGGTGTAGTGGGGTAATTGCAAAATTGGGGTAATTGCAAAATCGCGACCTTCTGGCCGTTAGGTTCAATTTTGGACCCCAACACCTAAAGGGGGTTATAAGTACTAGTGTCTAGCACAAC
>FIZU01057337.1:0-10130 GCA_900064475.1 Pseudococcus longispinus
TTTTTCCAAGTCCAAAAAAGTCTGACATAATGTCAAAAAGTCAATGAAAATCTGAAAAATTTTCCAAGTACAAAAAAGTCTGACATAATTTATAAAAGTCAATGGAAATCTGAAAATTTTTCCAAGTCCAAAAAAGTATGACATAATGTCAAAAAGTCACTGGAAATCTGAAAGTTTTTCCAAGTCCAAAAAAGTCTGACAATGTATAAAAGTCACTGGAAATCTGAAAATTTTTCCAAGTCCAAAAAAGTCTGACATTATGTCTAAAAGTCAGCGTGACGATTTTTTGTGACGGAATTTCCCACGAGATCACTCCCCACAGCAAAAGCATATCCTATGCAAATAAGGATCGTGGACTTTTCAAGGTTTGTCCCTTGAAATTTTAAAATTAGCAACTCAAATTCATTTGTGTTGTTTGACTGTTTGAGTCAATGACTTGTTAAATTCTAGCCTGATAAATTATTGGAAATTTTCAACTGGACAATTATATCGTTGTGAAAGTCATATATCAAAGTACCATTGTGTCTGACGGTTTTAGGGATTCCTTATCAATGTTTTCTCTGCATAATCTAAGAAGGACTCAATTTTGGAAAATTTTCGTAATAACTCGTTTGAAAAAGCATAAAATTAGCTTTCAAATGATACGATTACTTTTCGATTTCGTTAAATTTTTTTTCAATTTTATGACTGCGACAAAAAATGCAAAAAATTATAAAATTGCACGAAATCAAAAAGTAACCATATCATTTGAAAGCTTATTTTATCCTCTTTCAGGCAAGTTATCATGAAAAACATCCAAAACTACTTCCTTCTCAACCAATGTAGAAAAAAATGAAAAATTTCAGTGAAAAAAAAAAAAAATCATTGGGCACAGATTAAGTAACCCTTACAACATTAAAATCTATCCTATAATCCGTACCACATACCTGCCTATCCAATTACCTACTTAAATTGAAAAAATAATTACGAATTTTTCAGGAGGTTTGCAATATGGTCGCCAAAGCAGCCATCGACGGACGCAGTGGCATTTTAACCCTACGAACAGCTGCAAATCCTGTTGATCCAAAAGTATACGAACCTTGGGAAATGACCGAAAGAGAACGAGATCTTAGTACAAAATGTGTAAAACTTATTCAAGGAAGAATACCTACCAAAGTGAGTTCAATCCTATTCGAAATACCTATTTAAAAAATAAAGTAACTAAAATATCGATATATTACTTCTTAAAGC
The DNA here is from genome assembly GCA_900064475.1 of Pseudococcus longispinus. NCBI lineage: Eukaryota > Metazoa > Arthropoda > Insecta > Hemiptera > Pseudococcidae > Pseudococcus > Pseudococcus longispinus. Next base: position 1,231 of record FIZU01057337.1, read on the forward strand.
AGGAATTCCGTAAACCAAATGACGCATCTCCGATGGACGATGTCCAAGAAATGAATACCAGTTTATTAACCGTCAGTAGCCATTCGTCGAACCAAGAGTAAGTTGACACTATTTCCATCAATTCTCTTCTTCCAGAAATGGCTTTCTAAACAATATTTTCGATTTCAGTTTAATATCGCCCGATAAAGATAAACTATTCTGCGGAAACATGTCCGATTCGTTTTATTACGGTCAAGATCCGACTACTTCTTCTGCCCTGAAATCTCCCCCCGAACAAGAAGAACTCGTTTTGTATATTCCCGAAATAGAAGAAATACGAATTAGCCCGATCGTCGCTCGTAAAGGATTTTTAAACGTTTTAGAACAGAAATTAAACGGATGGAAGAAACGTTGGGTGGTAAGTATCTAATTAGCAAATATGCCCCTTGGTTGAAATAACATTTGACGGTGGGTTTTATTTTTTCAGGTCGTTCGTCGCCCTTATGTTTTCATATTTAGAGATGAAAAAGACCCGGTCGAAAGAGCTTTAATTAATTTAGCTACTGCTCAAGTTGACTACTCGGAGCATCAACTCGAGATGGTTAAAGTACCTAATTCGTTTAGGTAGGTATTTCATCTACCTATTTAAAATATTCGACGGAATATTTAATTAATCGATTTCTTCCCCCTCCGCAGTGTCGTAACCAAACATCGCGGATACCTTATGCAGACTCTTAGTGATAAAGAAGTACACGAATGGTTGTACGCGATTAATCCTTTACTTGCTGGACAAATCAGGTACCCAGATCGATCTTCTCCATTGGGAAATATCCTTCAAAGAAACATATTCTCATTTATGTATATTTATTGCAGATCCAAACTATCACGGCGTGTTCCTACATCTCCCGCTCCTCTACAAGCACCGCCTTCATTCATCGAGGAACCCGTTGTCATCTCCGAACCTACGGATAAATAAGCTTGGGCTTTTTTTTCAAATATAAAATTTAAACCAAAAATTATTTTTAGGAGCTTCGCATAAAGAACAATATTAGCAGTTATTTGTTACCGACATTTTATTATTGTTTTTTTTCGACTATTAACGATTGATTATAACATTTAAATTTGTACCGTTATTTTAGGTTTCTGCTTCGTTTTTTTTTCGTTCGTTTTATTTTCAATTTTTTTTTCGATTGTTATTTAAATTGTGATCTTTTAAGCATTACTACTTTCATTTTATTTACTTTTTCTATCACGTTGTTTCTCTTTTCCTATTCACTATAATTTATTCTTTGTTCAGCAGCGAGTATTTTGTAAACTGCCATGTATTGTCCGTCCTTGATTGGAATTGTACGGAAAAGCAAGGGTGAAGGTCAATAACCTCGAAATAACGTTTACAAAATACTCTTAAATTTTTATTTATTAATTGTGATTATTTAAAAAACTGATTGGTTAAATTTTGAACATTTTCTCATAATTTTTTTTTTTCGTATAATTTAAGCAATAATACTCGTCGCAAATACTACAACGTATTTAACCATATTTATATTGAAAACAAATTTTGTCTATTAAATTATGGTTGTTAACTAAGGATTCTATATAATGAAGGTTTTAGGTTGTACGAATTTTTGAAACGAATAAATTCCCCCGAAACGGGTCCCACGACCTGTCTAATCCGCGATTCGAATATTTCTAAAATACAGTAAGGTTGTGTTTTAAACGGTTTTCCATAGTATAAAATATTATAACCTTCGGCACCCCCCTTTATAGCGTAATTGTATTTTGAAGACATTCGAAACATTCCATTTAGAAGGAATTTTTTTATATATTTTTTTTAAACGTCGACCTGTTTCACCAACCACGTCCGTACAATCAACACTCGGATTTTATTTTATTCAAGTGAGAGGTTATGTTTTAATCAAAATTGTTGTAATATCTCTTGTATGAAAAAAAAGGATCATTTTAAGCTTCAGTTCTGTCGTCCGCAAAGTTGACCGTGTTTTTTTGTCTAGTTTACATTTTTTTGGAAAAAAGTTCCTTTTAAAATGATCCCTTTTTATTGTGTATCTTCTAGTCGTTTTAATTTTTTTTGTGTGTTTGTGTGTGGTATATATGTATACTTTTTTTTTCTCTCTCGATGGCAAATATTCAAAATTTAGACATTTTTTTTACTCGTTTTATACAAAAGAAAATCACTATCTCGTTACGAATGTGTTATTTTTTCTGTAATCGTGCTACTTACGTAATGTTAGAAGCATGTGTATTTTATTTATGTAAAATATTATTTACCTATGTTGTTTACGTATATTTTTAACGAGGTTAATAACGTTAATTTGAAGCAAATTAAATAAATGCTTTATGTTTGCTGAAAATTCATGTAAACTAATGGCCATTTTTTTTGTTCTTTTTTTTCCCCCCGATGCATGTGTACGTTTGTGTTCGTTAAAACATGTTATCAAAATTTTGAAATTAAAACACCTTATATTCGCTGTGAAATTATTTCGTGTGTAAAATTCTTTTTTCATTTGGAAAAATATCAATTTCGAATTTCGCAATTCGAATATCACCGGCGGTTGGGGTAATTTTATAAGCAATAATAAAAATTTAAAACGTAGGAAAAAAAAAGATTGTCTGCGAAAAGTCTTAAAACATAAAATTGGAGAGAAATTGCATCATAAATGGCAGAAATGGGCAGACCATTTGAAAAAATATCTCGTCTATAAAAAAAAAATATATTGCTTGCATCATCAGTCCATCGCTGAAAAAAAACAGCAATCGGTTAAAATAAAGAAAATTTATCTCAAAAAATAGAATATGTGAACAGAAAAAATTTTGCCCTCCTAAGATTCCATTTGCAATTTCATCAAAATGAAAAAATTGTAAAAAAATTTTAATTCTACCTTCCAAAAATTTGATACGCAGCCTCATTTACTTAGAAAAATAGAAAAACTTATGCAGCACCTCCGACGCAAAGTGCAATGAGAAATGCTGCAAATTACTCGTGCGCAGCACCTCCGATGCAAAAGATCAATGAGGAGTGCTTCAAATCACTCATTCAGCATCCCAATCTACCTTTAGGATATGAAAAATCTGCCTGCAGAAATATTGGTTAAATATGAAAAAATATTGTAAAAACGCCTTGTAGGGTAAGCAGCCAAACTTACATCTGTGCAGGAGTTGCATAACCACAGGTTTAAAAATTCCTCCTAAACTTAAGTGTTCATGAGGACTTGAGTTTTAGGGCAATTTTTAAATCTGTGGTTATGCAACTCCTGCATCGATGTAAGTTTGGCTGCATACCTTTTAAGGCGTTTTCAAAACACTTTTTTCACATTACAACCAATATCTTTGCAGGCTGTTTTTTTTCTAAAATCTAGTTTTAGGTCAGTGGTATCGATGTTCAGTAATTTTTTCTCATCTAGAATCAAGTTTTAAGTCCGGAGGAGCGATGTTCAGCAATTTTTTTCTCATCTCAAATCTAGTTTTAGATCAGTGGTATCGATGTTCAGTAATTTCTTTTTCATTTCGAATCTAGTTTTAGGTCAGTGGTATCGATGTTCAGTAATTTCTTTTTCATTTCGAATCTAGTTTTAGGTCAGTGGTATCGATGTTCAGTAATTTCTTTTTCATTTCGAATCTAGTTTTAGGTCAGTGGTATCGATGTTCAGTAATTTCTTTTTCATTTCGAATCTAGTTTTAGGTCAGGAGTAACGATGTTCAGTAATTTTTTTTCCATCTCAAATCTAGTTTTAGATCAGCGGTATCGATGGTCAGTAATTTCTTTTTCATTTCGAATCTAGTTTTAGGTCAGGGGTATCGATGTTCAGCAATTTTTTCACCTCGAATCTATCAAGGGTAATAAGGGTCAGTAATTTCTTTTTTATTTCGAATCTAGTTTTAGTTCAGGGGTATCGATGGTCAATCAATTAATATTTTCTCATCTCAAATCTAGTTTTAGTTCTGGGTATCGATGGTAAGTAGTTCTTTGATACAATTCATTCAATTTTTTTTTTCATTCATGTACGTAGTGCTTAGTATCAAGGCATGTTACGCTCATCGTTGTTTTTTTCTTACAATAAATCAATCCAAACAAGTAAAAAACAAGAACGATCATTTTAAAAAGTTGATAAATTGCAAAAAAAAAAAACTCTAACGCAGTAAATGAGTGATAAAAGCTGATTTTCTCCCTGCAAATTTCATAATACGAGTAAGTCTTCAACAATCGAAAAAATTTACCTTCAGAGGAGCATTTAAAGCGAAATTAAAATTTTGAAAGAAAACAAACTATCGTCGCGATTATCCTGAAAACCGGTTTACAAAAATGAAAACTATATATGACCTTTTTTATGCATCTTTTTAAATGCTATTGAACAGATCGTGTACGATTTCCACGTAACTGCAATTGCAAGGCGCTAGAGGTATTTGAAAATTTTAATCATGAATGTCTCAAGAACCGGTTCACAAAAATGAAAATAGTATTGTATTTTTTTATGCGTCTTCTCAAATACCGTCATGTGCAATTTTCATGTAACTGCAATATTTGAAGGCGCTAGAAGTATTTGAAAATTTTAATTACGAATAATTCGAAAACCGGTTCGTCGATATTTCTTGAATTCAATAAGGATCTATTCTCAGTAGTACTTGACCTTTCATAAAAATTTCATTTCATTTGGTTAATTATTATGAGACTTGTCGTCTGGACAAGACTTCAAGTATACCTACTGGCAGGTCAATTTTAATAGCTGATTTTTAGATTCTCAAAAATTAACTTAAAGTAATATCGCAGGATGTAGAAAATTCGTAAATCTAAAAATAACAGCAACAATAACAAAAATTCCATTACCTACCATAACATAACGCAGAGTACATAAAACATTTACGTTACATATAGGTAAGTAAACTAACCCTGAAAAACATTCATCTGTCCACAACTAATACACGAAAAACAATTAACGAATAATTCAAATACCTAAGTAGGTACTGAAATTAAACATTTGCGCGTTTATTTCAAAATTTTAATTGATCTACAACAGGTGAACTTAACAAAATTGATTAGTGCGAACTGCAGGATTATGAATGACTATGGTATTTAGGCCTTGGAGTGACACTTCTCTCTTCAGTTCCCAACTGTTATTCGAATAGGAAAAATTGTACAATAATTTATTATTTTTCAAAAGCAACATTTTGTCTTCACATCGAGTAAATAAATAATCACCATCCCATAGTTCTTGCGGTATTTTAAAATGACGCCACGTCTTTAATTTGCTTTCAAATAAATAGATATCCGCAAATGTTGAAGTAACAAGATCATGACCATTAACGACGACATTCAAGTGATATGGATGCAAGTGGATATCGTTTATCAATGGCAGACTTGACTCACGACTCCATACTTTTTTCTCAAAGTCAAATGGTTCCACAACGTAACTATTAGAAACTTGATAGATCCTGTAAAGCCGTTGTCCATCGCTTGTGAACAGAGCAGGTTTTCCATCGCCCTTCGACACTATCACCCACTGATTCAACTGCATCGAAAATTTCCTTATGTCGCCTTTACTTGAGCAACAGTAAAGTTCGTTGTTACAATTCAACAGTACAAACGTATTGTATGCTAGCAAATAATTATATTTTACAAAATTGGGAAGAAGCAGGAAGGATTTTTTCAATGAAAAATTATAGGCCATGAACGAAAGGGAAGTGGAAAAATAAGCGCATGCAAGCATGAATATGTTATCATTGATCATTGTTGCCGACGTGATACGAAGCCCATCTCCTCTATATGATACGGAAAATGATGTAATGTTGTCTAGATTAGCATTAAATACATAGACTTTTTCATCTGCGCTTAATCCGACGAATACCGGTATTTCTTCAAATTTCTTCGACATGCTCTTTTTCAAGCCCTTGGAACGAACGACATTATACGGAAGTATTGAAAGAAACTGCCACAATTCATCACGAACAAACTGCAGCGAACGATTGTTCAAATCCACTACAGCTTTGGTTTTGTATTCATCTCGATCCGCCAGACAATTTGGATTTATAAGTTCAGCGATTCGGGGTAAAAAACTGTATCGATTCTTAATATCGTGAAATACCCACGTCGAACAAATGTCGACAATTTTTTGCCGATCGTCGAAATGGAAATGCGGTGACTTTAGCATTTTCTCCATCACACTCCAAGAAATGGAACAGAACTGCGACATGTTATAGATTTCAGGCCACGAGGAACTCATATGTTTGGATAAATAAAACAAATATAACTCGTCGTATTGTTCTTTTTTATAGGTGTAATTCAATATCTCGACTACATCCAGCAAACTGAGCATTTCGTATTCCTCATTTAACCGCTTTACCCAAAGGGTCAATAACGTATCAATTTTTAAAATATCAGCGGCTTTAAAAATTCTACTCATAATATTGTCAGTCAGGTAGTAAAGTTTTCTTAAATAGATATACTCGATCACCTCATCGAACGTTAATGGATCAACTGAATCGAGTAAATACTCTTTATCTTTACAAGGACACGTCGGAGTTCCGTCACATTTCGCCATTGCTTCGGCGTATTCGGCTCGAAAAATGTCTGCAAAATAGCCGCATTTTGATTCCAAAACCGCGCGATGAAGTTTGTAGGTTTTCTCTCTAACTCGCACCGTGATGTCGTACAAATTACCATTTTTCAGAAACTTTTCCCATTTGGAGAATTCATCGATGCGATTAACAGTGGTGGGGGCTGAATTCTGATCATCATAATATGTTTCGTATTTTTCATTACTTATCTCAGATCCGCAATCACTTTCGCTTGCTTCACTTTCACTTCCTATATAATGTCGACTAGAATCATCAGATTGCGATTCTTCTTGATCTGAAAAAAAAAGAAATTTCAATTTTATTTTTTCAGAAAAAGAAGATAGATTCACTCTTCAAGAGGACATATCGGTACATGGATGTCTTTTTGAAATTCATAAGTTTTCAAACATATAACAAAAATTCCCTTGAATTTTTTAAGTCGATACATTCGTAATATTTGAAATTTTTCAAGTACCAAAATTCATTTGAATTCTGGACAATTTTTTAAGCTCAAAAAAGTCAGATAAAATGTGTAAAAGTCAGCCTTAGGTAAAAAGCTATCAGACAAAAGGTCTGATTTGAACTTTCTAGAAATTTTTCAAGTCCATAAAGTTGAAATTTTCCAAGTCCAAAAACTAATTTGAGTACTTAAAAATTTTCCAAGCCCAAAAAAGTCTGAATGTCAGCATAATACTTATCTAAAATTTTTTCAATTCAATAAGTCTAAATTATTTGTCTGACAAAATGTCCGAAAGTCAGCATTATCTCTGAAATTTTCCAAGACCAAAAAGTGAATGGAAATCTGAAAAATTTTGCAAAGTTCTGAAAAGTCTGACAAAACGTCTAAAACTCATCGTCAAGGAATTTCGTGACGGTTTTTACGGACGCGAAAAATGAAAAAAAAAATCCCCGTCATTTCCATACTACCCATGAACTATGAAACATAGGATATGCTTTTGCTGATTGAAAATTTTTTACAGTCCAGAAAAGTCTCATAAATATTTCTCAAAGTTAGTGGAAATCTAATAATTTTTCAAGTCCAAAAAAGTCTGGCAAAATGTCTAAATAAAAAGTCAGCATTATCTATAAAATTGTATAAGTTCAAAAAGTGAATGGAATCTGGAAATTTTTCCAAGTCCAAAAAATTCTGACATAGGTAACGTCTAAAAGTTAAGTCTGACAAAATGTCTAAAAGACAGCATTAAAGACATTTTGATCATAAATGTCAATTTTTACTTTGAAATGACAAGTTCGACCCCAAAAATTACAATTTTGACCAAAAATTACGGTTTTGACCAAAAAATGACAATATCGACCAAAAATGATGATTTCGACCAAAAGTGCTAAATTTGGCAAAAAATAGAAATTCTTGCAAAAAAATACAATTTTTACCTTGAAATGAAAATTTTGACGAAAAATTCCCAATTCGAACAAGAAAAAACAATTGATGAAAAATTGAGATTTTTGGATAAAAAATGACACTTTCTATCTTGAAATGACAATTTCTACCTTGAAATCATAATTTTGTCCAAAAAATTACAATTTTGACATAGATTGGCAATCTGACAGTTTGGACTAGAAAATTAAAAATGGCAAAAAATGACAATTTTGACTAAAAAAAGACCATATTTCGACAAGTTTTCGCCTTTTTCTTGCATATTTTGAGGTTTTGCCTAAATGAGGCCGAAGTAGGTAATTGATTTCTTGCCACTTTTTTGCTGTCAAAATTACAAAACTGTAAAATATGCCACCAAAAAGTGTTCAAATTCGAATAAATTTTTTTTTTGATTCTTGCTACTCAATTTTTCATTGTTTGAGATTTTCAGTGCAAAAAATCCTATTTTTGCAAATTTCGGCTCAAAAATGCATGTTTCAGCATATTTTGAGCATTTGAAATGCATAAAATTCAAAGCTCTATTCATTACAAAACGACGTCTACAAATTTCTAAAACTGCATTTCTGAGTAAAAAAATTGGCCAAATATTTCGAAATTTTTTTTGGAGATCCACTGACTCCTAGCATCTTGGGAAAAACGCGAATTTCATCCTCGAATTTCATAAATAAAAAAAAGTCAAGACTGTGAGAAGTAACAAAACGAAATGACAAAATGACGAAATAACGAAAAAATTAGAGAAGAACGACACGAAACAAAATAAAAAGATAGATCCACTCTTCAAGCGGGCATATATTGGTACATGGATATGTCTTATCTTTTTTAAATCCAAAAAAGTCTGACAAAATGTTTGAAAGTCAAATTTTTGAATTAAAAAAATATCTGAATATAAAAGTCAGCATTATATCTGAATTTTTCCAATTTCGGAAAGTCAGTGAAAATCTGAAAATTTTTCCAAGTC
>FIZU01057343.1:0-28953 GCA_900064475.1 Pseudococcus longispinus
GTAACTGCTTTATTTCAGGTGTTAGAGGCTTTTGAAAATTTCAATCGCGAATAACTCAAAAACCGGTTCACCGATTTTTCTCAAATTTTACAAGTTTCTATTCCTAGTAGTACTGAACCTCTCATAAAAATTTCAGCACATTTCATCAATTATTACGAAAGTTATCGTGTCGACAAAATTTTAACACCAGGAAATACCATGGAATCGTCGGGTCAAATTCAATAGCTGATCTTCAATTTTCGAAAATCAGCTAAAAAGAAATATACCTTTGCCAAACGCTCAGACTAATCAGTTCGAAAAAACAATCAACTACAAAGAACCATCACCACGAGACAATTTCGTAAACTATGACGAGTACACAGAAGACGATAATGATGACGAATAAAAAAATCAACTAAATAATTCGATCGAGATGTGGTGTTTTTCATTTAAACCAAAGATAAGAAACTATGTACAGTCGGTATACCGGAAAACGTGTGGCATTCGGTTTCGGCGCGTTATTCGTTATTAAAATAAAATATCAGCTGCGATAATGATAAGCTCTCGATATCGAAGTTTTTATCACGCTGACCGCAGATGAGAGGGTGACTTCGGGGTAAAGAGGTAAAGAAAATATACACTAGGTATCAGTAGTACGTTCGATACGTTCACCAAGTACATTAGCACGCGGAAAAACATACGAGTACGCTGATAAACGTATGAGCACCAGTACTCGTATATGACAGAAAAACAGACAAATACACGGGTATACAAGAGGAAAAGAGAGTATAGAGAAGAAAAAAAAAAGACTACACAAGTAAGTGTCGTCGTCGCAACGAAATAACACTCTGTTGCGTTGGTAATGACCGTTTAGAAAGCCATTAGCCTATTTCTATTAATTCATTATAATACGCGTCGCGGCGTATTATAATTTATTACGTGCCGCTGCTTCGTCCTTCGTCGTTATATTCGTATATGTCCTGCGTATATATGCGATAAAATCGAAGCGATATTTGCGAAATGCGTATTGGCGCAGAATATATGCGCTCCCTCGAGGGTAGTATTTTTTCCCTTTTCTCAAAACACAGTAATGAAAACGAATCAAGAGAGGAGTCTCGAAATCGTCGTGTTTTGGGAGTAGCGTCGAGAGACAACTGCGACAACTTTTTTTCCTCCCGATCTACGTCTCGATGGGTACTTTATTTTGAAATTATTTCCATCGGATTTTCGATTCGAGGGCAAGGGCGAAGGGACGATAAAACGAAGAGGTGACAAAATCAAGGACATTGACGCGTACGTATCGAGGTATCTCGAGAGTCGATTCGTGACTGAAAATACAATAACAGAACGAATATACCTACTTGAGATATTGTATTGAAATTTTTTCTCAAGTTCGAAACCCATCGTCGGAGAGATAAATCGAAGTCTTGAGTAGTTCGAGTTCACTTAATGACTAACTTCATTTCCGGTGATGGGACGTGAAAATCGACGAATTAGAAAAATACCAAAATAACGTAACTGTAACGCAAGTTTTAGGAAATATAACGAAAACGTATCAGAAACGAAATTTTTTAGGTGGTGTTACAATACCCTTGAAATAAAATACTAACGAAACCGCAAAGTAACCGAAACGTAACCGTAACATAACAGAAACGCTATTATAACGTAACATATAACTGAACCCTGGATATAATGAAACTTTTCCCAGTAATGTACTCGTACCAGAAATGAAAACGTAATGGAAACAAAATCATTTCGATAGCGTTACAATACCTATAATATAACATGACTCAAAAACGAGCCAGAAACGTAACGGAAACGAAATGAAAACATGATCGGAAGATAACAGAAACTCCACTGAAATGCAATTTCAACTTCATAAACAAATACCCGAACCCAGAAAGTAACGAAACGTTTTCGATAACGTAAATGAAACGAAACCGTAACCTAACCAAAACGTAGCAAAGATGCATCTATAACGTAACCGAAACAGAAACGAACTGTAACGTAATTATTCTTGTACGAATATCATACCTTAACCGAACTGTATTCTGTAATGTAATAGAAATTCGACGATGATGCAACGAAAACGTAGTAACGAAACCTTCAAATATCAGATATCTCGAATTGAGTCGAATTAACGTTTTATTACAAAATCTGGGATTTTAATTTCGCCTGTACGATTATACGTAAAAACTTATCAGCATTAAAGAAATGATGAAGCATCTGTAAGCGATTTTTAATTAAAATTGGGTATTTCAATGTTACAAAATATAATATATGAGCGAGAAATATTCATTTTCAATATTCATTGTCAGAACCGTAATCAGGAAAGTTAGCAATTTTTTCAACATTTTTTTCTTCAAAATGGGTAGTACTCACTGCCCTTTTCAAGATTGTATTATAGCGTTTTGCTGTAGGGCGCGTACTTCGCGAGTCAGGGGGTGAAAGCCACCCTCTCATAGTTTTTTGCGTTTATTTGCATTTTTTTTAAAAAAAGATAAGAACATAAAATATTCCTTATAAAATTCCCTATTGAAAAAGTTTTCATCATTTTTTATGCAACTCCCACCCTAATGAAGTTATCGCACCTCTTAATGGTGGCTGATTTCATGCGTCGCGTCATACGTGTATAAATTTCAAATTTTACAAATATAAAGCATGCAAAATGTTGAAAATTTCAATTCATCGATTTGAGAGTACAGATTTTAACTTTTTTGGCCATTTCATTTTTCTAATCACGCAATATCCGCCCCAAAAAGAGACAACGCTAAGAAGTGTGAAAACTTCGTTAGGGTGAAAGTTACAAAAAAATGATAAGAACTTTTGTGATAAGGAATTTTATGTAGATTATTTCATGTTCTCATATTTTTTTCAAAAACCCCCGTTTATTCGGAAATAAACGCAAAAAACGCTACGAGGGGGTAGTTTTCACCTCCTAACTCGTGAAGTACGCGCCCTACAGCAAAACGCCATAATACCATCTTGAAGAGGGCGGTGAGTACTACCCATTTACAGAAAAAAATTGCTGTCGCGAATTTGTCAGAATAAATGTTGAAAAAATCGCTAACTTTCCTGGACTATACCGCTACGATTGAGAGGGAGGAACCTTCCCAGCCAATTTACATTGGGAAAATTCGGCAAAATTTCGATGAATTCAACAAACTTTCAGAGAATTGATTAAAAGGGCCTTTCCTGATAAAATTGTTAAATCGGCCCCTGACCCAAATTTCCTCGAAAGTGACCCCTGATATAAAAATTCACCACCGAAATTTTTGATTATCCACCCACTCCCAAATTATCGCCCCTTAACTATCGAAAATACAATACGCAATATGGGGGGGGGGAGGGATTCTGAAATTTTCACAAATTGTGGGCACTAAGTATAAAATTTTTGGAAAAATCACGCTAGTTAGGTAGAGAGGAAGGGAAATGGGCAATTTTCGAATATCTCGTGATGATTAAAACAGTTAATTCAAAATTTTTAAAAATTGTACCGAATTTGGAATTTTCCAAAAATCTACCGAATTATCACCCCCAAATATTGAAACTTCAATACGCGGTATATCTGGAGAGGGGGGATGAAAAATTCTGAAATTTTCACAAATTGTGGGCACCAAGTGTATATGGATACACTCATGGAAAATTTTTCAAAAAAAATTGGTCAAAATTTTCTCAATTTTTTGGCATTTTAAAATTTAAAAAAGAAAAAAAATCGTAAAATTTTTTTTGGGAGGGGGGCGACATGATAGAGTTTTTTTTTCATAGTTTTGTAATACTCTTAGGTATAACATATTTTTTTCGAGGACCAAAAACTATGGCAACATTGTTAAAAAAAACGTTCTTGGATATCAGCCCCCAAAAAAATTTGAGGATCTTTTTTTTTTAAATTATAAAGTGCCAAAAAATTGAGAAAATTTTGACCAGGTTTTTTTGAAAAAAATTTCACGAGTGTACCCATATAGTGTCCACAATCTGTGAAAATTTCAGAATTTTTCACCCCACCCCCATCCCCGATATTTGGTGGTAATAATTCGTTAATTTTTGGAAAATTCCAAATTATTATTTCGATACTGTTTTAATCATCACGACATATTCGAAAATCGGCCATTTCATTCCCTCTCCCTCTAACTAGCCTGATTTTTCCGAAAAATTTTACCCGGACTTTGCTCGAGCAGTTCATTTTCACAAAAATATTCCTACACTACGAGTATGAAAGATGCATTTAAAAATTATGCCAAATGAAAAATGATAAAACTTCATTATCAATGCATTTTTCTGAAAAAAATTTCATCCTCGATCCCCTGAAAGCTCCATTTTTTTCTAGCCAAATTCTCCCACTTCGATTGACTACGCTATTTCACCATAGTTGCCTTTAAATGACCAAATGGTATGAGAGAAAATATTCAAGCAACATATTTGTAGGAAAGTTTTAAGATAAGTATCATTCGGCATTGAATTTTTCATTCATTTTTTTCAACCCCCCCCCCCCCACTACACTTCACTCCACTCAACTCCCCCCACTTGATCTACAAAAAATCTGCCCAAACCGTCTCTGTTTATAGTCTTAGTTTTTGTAATTCAATCGAACAATTTGATTAAAAATAGCGAAGCACTTCTGTTTGTAACACTGATCACATTCTGATATCATATCAAAGGTAATGAATTAATTCATGTTACATGCTACATTTCATCTTACTCATAATGATATCGAAACAGATGCCCCTTCTTCTCTCCGAATAATTGGAGCATCCTATTCACAGAGAACAAAAATATTTCATTCAATAACCTCAAAATATTCTTCAAGTTAGTCATGATCTGTTTCAACTCTCCCCCCCTCCACTTCTTCCAACAAAAAACTTGAAACCCGATCACATCTATTCTAAATATCCATACTACCAAGTACCAATACTTCCATTGGAATTCACATTTTTGCCATCAACTTCCCAAAAAAAATTCAACATTAGTTATTTTTTGTCACAAAATCGTCCTTGATTTTTTTCAACTCGATCGTTCACATTATCATTCAATTTTTTTAAAGAAAAAATGATGTCGAGGGGGAGCGGGATCATAAAATTCTCAATAATTAAAATTCAACAGCTTCTATATAAAAATATGAACTGATTCGAACCGTGTACTAATTACCAGCAGAATTTCATCTACGACCATGAGCAATTTCATCTCCAACATTGTCGGAAATAGAAGAATTTCTACGTTACTAGCTATAAATTCGACGACGAGAATTTTACAGGAAAAAAAACCGATCTCGATAAATCCAACCATTCCGAGGACAGTAAAATTCGCTCATAAAAATCGCCAAACTCGCGGTACGAATATTCGAAACGCGTGCCGAAGCCGAAGGTGTCGAAATAACCATCCTTGAACGCAAAAATTACCCGGACCAAGACCTCTTGAATTTTCCATACGATAATATCCCATACCTCGGTAATAATTCATTTCGTACCGGTAATAACGGGTTTTACATCTGTATAGGACGAGTCATTCTTCGAAAATAATGCGGGTATTAGTACGCCGCCGCCGTACTGGAGTTTTGAAAAGACGCTCAAATTCTTTGTTTGTTTGATAATATTTTCTCGAACGGCTCGTACGTAGAGATACCTAGTACCTAGTTGGAAACTCGACCCTAGCCGCTCGTATTCCTACATGGTACACACCTCTCTACGTATCCACTCATTACGCATACACAGTACACACCGAGCCAGTACAAATAGTCCACCATAATATTCCCACACAAATTAACCACCATCCGGTTTCGTTTGGTAAAAAAGAACAGTCTTCACCTCGTATCGCGCCATTTATTAACCTTTCCATGCGGTCATCCAAAGCAAATGTACGACGCTCGTGCGATTAGGAAAAAAATTCCACCGACGGAAATTAAGGCAATTTTTTTCGTCTTCTGAGAAACGTGTTTTCGCGGAAGAGGAATAGAAAAAAAAATTCGGCGCCAAAGCCGCAACGAACACGTGTTCCAGCGCAGCGGCCACTAGCTCTTGTTCCCCTTTACTTTGCCGCATCCGATGGTGAATATCGTTTTAAATGAACCCCAACCCGCGCAACGAGTTAAGACTAATTACCCAAACTCGGGTTGATTCGATTCCGCAGACGAGACGTTTCTAGGCTTACGATAACTCGCCAGCAATTAGCGCTTCGAGTTGGATATTAGAGCCCATGGTTTGTTATTTTCTTCGCAGTATGGTATGGTATTTAAATTGTAGTGTGCTACGACGACGGTGTCCTTTAATGCATCATAATCAATCGATTAGGGCAACGTGACGAGGTAGTTGAGCTATGAATCCGTATTCGATTCGTAGATGAGGTCGAGGTCGATTTACTCGGGCTCGAATGTCATTACGGAGATAATCCACAATCTTTGGATGATTTTTTTTCGATCGTGGCCGATGAAATTTGACCAAATCACAAGCACGTTGTCCGGAGAAGAAAATGGAAGACTGAGATAATATTGGAAGCGAGGGCGCGCAACATCCAGTGCTGTAATGGCGTATTTGAGTATTTACGACGACGACTACGACTGCGACGAGTAGGTAGGTACAACAAGTACACAACAAAAACGTGTCGTATTCATAGCATGTGCACCTCCGCTCTCCGCCCCGGCCACACCAGCCATGTACATCGAAAGCAAGACAAGAGCGGAGGAGAGACGATAGTGAAAGTACGTAGAGCCTGGGACGGTCGCGGTGGCACGTCAACGCCGTCGTCCGACGATTCGAGTTCCCTTTCCGCGGGCCCAAGCAACCAGATCCGAATACCACGCCGCAGAAGGTTACTCAACTTTATCTCCTGTATCGCGAGCGTTATTACGCGATTGCGTTACGTTCCGAGCCCGCCGAGAGCTTCGTATACGTAGGTACCATCGAAAAGGAGCAGCTGCGACGACTTCCTCGCCCATCCACCGAACGAGGGTGGTTTCCACGAGCTTTTTCCGCCACCGCATGCGACATGGTTTTGTACTAAAGGTGTGGCGTTGCAACGAGGGAAGTTTTCTTCCAGTTCGGCGACATCGTCGGGTACTGTGGAAATAAATCATCATCCGATGATACTCGAATTTGCGATGAGACGCAGGCGACGACGTCGACGGTCGAGGTGTAAATTGCGACGACACCGACGGGTGACAAGTTGATAATCGCGAGTGAAGAATTAAACGATTCCGGTGATGTAACCTGTTCCCAGCGTACGAGCAGGTGCGAGCTACCTTCATTAATGGGTTTAATAAAAACTCTTCTGTTCGCCAGAGACGACGAGCGACGACATTGAGAGTAATTTTTCCATCGTATCTCGCAATGTAATTCGAAACGCGGCGCCGAACTCCGTATCGTTTCTTCCTTTCCATTTTTTCCATTAAAAATCCCGACGATACAGGCACAACGCGGCTTTAAAATAAACATCGACCTGTCGAAGTATCAAAACATCGCAATACTAAATTAACTTGGAAACGTAGCTATCTCGCCCAGCTGCTTCTTTCGATACATTACGTCAGGTAAAAATCACAATTCCCAAGCATCGTAAGGCATTTCCAACTCGACGATGATGGCCAAAGGCAAATCAGCCTCGTTCGCTTCTTATACGCGGCCGGGCATCGGCATCACGAAACATAATCGGCATCCTGTAGCGAAACCGAACGACGAGCAAAAAAAAAAGTACCCGAGGAGATTAAACGCATCGACGAAATATAACAATAACTTGGTACGACGCGAATCTATCAAATCGAACAAATATTTCACCATCGGAGCAATTTTCAAGACCAAAACCGCCACGATAGGAAGAAAATTCATTCGTACTCGCAAATAGAGTGGAATTTCAAAAGAGAAGAAAAAAACTCACCTCCGGATTTTTCTTGCTTCGTGCACTTACGAAACCGTAAATTTAATTTTCGATCCAGATGGTATAGCTTATTCTATCGTCGAACTCGAATGCAGCCAATTGCATCTCATTCACAATACGAATACGAGAACGAACACTACGTCGAGATTTCTAGAATAGAAATTCTCTTCGTCGTGGGTTCTCATTTTTTATTCTCCATTCTTTTCTTAAATAATTCATTCGTAAACGAAAAAGAATTCGTAGAGAAAGAAAAGATCGCGAGTTGGTAAAGGTACGTATACTACAATAAAGGTAAACGAAAGGTTTTCTTTTACAACCCGAACAACGTGAATATCCCCGGGAGGTGATCGGCTCTACGAATCTGAACCAAAAATGTATCACGTTAGGGTGATTTTTTTTCCAACCTCGAAGGTATTTTCGACGGCGTGATAAAATATATCCGAACGACGTGTATACATAACCGCACTGTGTAAATATCAACGTCATCGAATTTTTTCCGCATCTTCGAACGATTTTTTTTTTATCCAACCAAGATACCGCGAAATTTCACAGACATCGACGACGGACGGACGGACGTTGACGACCTCGTGGAGAAGCGAAACACGCGCTAACACATGATAAATTTAATCAACTCTCGCAGACGTTGCCTAGAAATAGACGAAATTGCAATCGTAGGTTAAAATTACATACATTCGAATACCAACGATTACAAATTACGACGATACGATTACTTTACCGCACACGTTTACACGTTCGAACAATGGCTAACTTTCGATACGACCCGATCACGACGCAGAATCTTATTTCAATTTTCAACTCGAACGCGACGACAGTAAAATATGGGTAAATGATAATAAGCGTCATAAACTACAGCTTACCTTTAAACAGTTTCACTTCCATCCTGCAACAAGAGAAGAAAAATTCGCACTCGTTAGTCGCATATAAAAAACCCCAGCACATAAAATATTCGCACTTCGATTACTAATAATCGTGACGTTTAAAAAACCATTGGTCAATACGGCGATAATAAACATAAATAAGTACTACGATAGAAAACACTCGAAACATAGATTTGTTCGAGCATTATATACATACGTCTACGTATTATGGCTATGCACTACAAGTAAAAACTCGATCAACTTTACCTCCTATTTTTCCAAAGACGACGAGTACGTTCGCACGTGGTACGATTTAGAATTGCATCATACGAGCAGAATTTTACAGACACCCAAAAGTACGTTGAATTTTTACAAGTACAGACAGAAAAAAATTAATCAACCGGCTAGAAAAAACTTACCAATAAAGTAAGTAACGAACATAACCTACACGAATCGGTATTTAACCAACAAATAACAAACACAACCGCGAATTTCGATACAAATATTAACTCATATACGAACAAACGTGACGTTAAACGAGGAATTTTTTTTAAAAATAAAGAACTAGTGTTAAAATATTTTTAATCACATTAACCGAACAAAGACCGCACTATAGATTTCAACGAGCATCACACTTGAACGACACGCCAGTACGCTACTACGCAGTACGCACTAAGCAGTCAGAAACAACCGACGAACCGCCAAGCAAACAAAGGAGCAAGTCACGACAGTGTTACCAGCTGAAACGTGCGAATTACTCGTCTCCGCTCCGACCGCCGCGCCGGACCACGTTGAGTGCATTACACATGCGACGGATGATGAAATAAAATTTTTAAAAACGTAATTAATATTCGAGAATTAAATTTTAGACGAATAAGGTCTTTTTTTGGGGTTTTTTAGATTTTGTATAGAGAATTGTATCCGATTTGGTGGAAAAAGAAGTTCGTAAACGTGGTAAATAACTAACCACCGACTGAAACGAAAATAAGTGGGAGGGATAAAATTTGTACGGTATTGATAATTGATGAAGCACGTTGTGAGCAGCAGAGTTGCCTAAATAATGGCGCGAATCGTGTTTACTAGTTTTGTAGATGAGTTATTTTAACTATTTTCATATGTTTTTAAAATTTTTCGTCATTAGAGTGATGACTTAAAATTCTGAGAAATGAATAATACAGATGTATTCATGTGAAAAATTTTTAATCATGCTGAAAAGCGAAAATAGATCAAGTTTGGACCGCATTGAAATAGAAGAGAACTACCGATGCCGTCTATTTAGAGGAGTGGGAGTAGGTAGTAGTAGGTAAACAAGAAAACGAAAAAACCCCACGTGGAATAATTTCACGCGGTAATTTTCGGTAATTACCGTAATTAAACAGTATTTCGCAGTAAACCACCGGTAATCGTGGTAAATTCGCGGAAATTGAAACTGAATCGAATGTAATTGATGATAGTTGAATGGAATATGATTATTCAAGTACTTTTTATTCAATTTTAGCATCTAGATA
The DNA here is from genome assembly GCA_900064475.1 of Pseudococcus longispinus. Classification (NCBI taxonomy): domain Eukaryota; kingdom Metazoa; phylum Arthropoda; class Insecta; order Hemiptera; family Pseudococcidae; genus Pseudococcus; species Pseudococcus longispinus. The sequence continues at coordinate 10,226 of FIZU01057343.1, forward strand.
TCCAGATAAATTATATTCGATACACAGAATTCAGTTGGCTTTTTTTTTCAGTATCAAGAATTCAAGATCTAACTTCAGAGGATTCTAAAATGAATTCTAGCAATCAATTGCAAAATTGAAAATGATTTTTGAAATTCTCGAAACCAGTGTGATCAGTAACGGGATTTTTTTTTTCGTTGCGTTAATTCGCCACATTACAAGTAATAAAATTATGAATTATGTTACTCGTTTCAGTATTTGCAAGTTATAACGAAAAAGTGATGTAACGGTATTTTTTGAAGTAACGCTATTTTCATTTTTTTCGTTTCGTTTTTCGTTAATTTGATCTTCGATTCAAGTAGAAAATATATTTTTTTGTTCAACAGTTATTCTCAACTTGAATCGATGATAACCCATTATAACCCATTATCTAGGTACCTACCTTTATCTATGAAATTTAGCAAAAAATTAAAATGTAACGAAAAACGAAACGAAAAATGTAACGAAAAAAAATGAAAATAACGTTATCTCAAAAAAAAACGTTACAGTATTTCACAGTTTTGGTTCCACAGTTCATAATTTTTTTCATTTTCCAAAGTTTTTGATGCAACGCAAGAAAAAAAGTAACGAAAAAAATAACGAAAATTTTTCCGTTATTTATTACGTTACTTTGAGACCATTTATCGTTACGTTAATATTTCGTTACACAGTTTCTGTCACAAAAATTAAGTTACCGTTACTGTTCCGTTACTTGTAACAGAAAAAAACTGTTATTTTTGTTTTTCGTTACGTTATTCGTTACGGTAGAACAACCCTGATCGAACCAGGGTTGGTAAAACAGAGAAAAAAACAGTGTTTTGAACATTTGAAAAAAAAACAACTGATGTTTAAACAAAAAAAACGTTTCAGACGTTTTTTTTGTTTTGCAAACGCGTTTTTTTATACCTTTTTTTTTCATTTTTTTCATAATTTAAAAAAAATTATTGAAAGGAGGGGGAGAACACTGGGAGTGGGGAAGAGAACATTTCAGCACAAATCAGCGTTCTTTTTAAATTTCTAGCTAATTTTTCAGAATGAAGAAAAAAAAAACAGTTTAAAACATTTTTTTTTTTTATTGTTTAAAACACCAAATCATTATTTTCCAGATATTCGAGAATTATTAAAAAAATGTTCAGAAAATTCGAATGATGCCTAATGGCCTTACAGGATAGCTGTCGAGTAGACGATAAAAAATTGTCATCATTACAAGTTGTCTATCTTTGAAATTGAAAGGGCAAAAGAAATTCGAAAATTTATCAAAATTTTAATTTATCTATTTCCACTTTTTTTCAACATAGGTACCAAGGGATGAGGCCGGGGAGAGGTGGAGGAAGGGGTTGGTGTATGTATGGGTGATGGTGAGGGGGTTGGAACTTCCTTCTACGATGGAAATAGATGTCAAAAAGTCAAATTTTGAGTTTTTCATTAACTTTTCCAACTAAGGAAGTCCTAGCCTCCACCCCCCACCATCATCACTCACCCACATAACAACCCTCTCCTCAACCTCTCGTCTGTTCTCATCCCTGGCAAGTACTATAAGAGTAAGAGACCTTCGTATGTTGAAAAAAAGTGATAACAAATAAATAAAAATTTTATTCGCCCCTTAAATTTCAAAGATAGGCTACCTGTGGCAATAACAATTTTTTATCGTCTACTTCAACATTATCCAGTATGACCATCGTTTGAATGGACGGAACATTTTTAAGTAGGTAATTCTCGAATATCTGAAAATTAATGATTTCCAAGTTTTAAAAATTACACGATCACTTCAATTTACAAGATAAGCAACCAATCATGATGACGTTTTTTGATTGTCTACATGAATTGCGTGTATGATTGAATTATTGCCTACTTTTTATTCAACACCCTGTATAAAATAACGATTACCAATCAGAATAGAGCATTTGGATTTTGGAGTATATAGGTAAACTTTCAATTTAATATAGGCACTTTACTTATAATTATGGTATTAAGGTATCATTCTTTCGTTCATCAAATGTTTTACTCTCGAGAAGTTGAGGGGGCTGTAGGAGGTGGGAAATTAAAACTGATTTTTATTCAACTTGTTTATTAAAATAAATATAATTACAAGTTGTGCACATTTTATACTTCAAGGAAAACTTTTCAGTGTTTTTTTAAAAAAAAAAAAAAAAAAAATGTTGGCCATTTTAACCTAAACATAGGTACTTACTCTTGCATATATTTTATTCCAGTTCGTTCACCAAATTAAAAAAAAAGGAAGTAAAACAAAGAAAAGTTCATTATATTTTCAAATTATAAAGGTAGGTATATAAATAATTAAAACCTTGAAGACTAATTTTCTATAGTAAAAACTTTGGGAAAAGATCACGATCCCCCTCCCCCCCTCCCAAACGATAGACTTTTTATTCTATTCTTCAATAGTTCAAAGTTTCAATTTGAGTTTTTCCTTACACTTGACAACCTGAAAAGATAATCATGAAACCTATAAATTAAATTAAGTGGATACAAACTGAAAATTTCATATTTAAATTCCATCATAATTTTTGTTTTTCTATGAGCTGAAGAGAAGAGGGAGTGATTATAAAATATTAGATACGTATCAAGTGTAAAATTTGACGATTTAACGACCTTAAAATCAAATTTTTATATTTTTTTTAAATGCAAGGAGACTGGAGCTCCTGAGGCATGAATCAAGAGCAAATTGAAATTGATTATTTGAAAGAGGGGGGTTAAAAATTGAAAATTTCCGACTGGGGTGAAGTTTTCTTCAATGAAATTCAATTTGATTATTTAGGGAGGGAATAAGCTGTCCTCTTTTTCTCCCTTCGCATTGATCAGATGCATGATTAACTTAATGACGACTTACGTTTTTGAAAATCATATTTAGAAAATTGAATAAGAGAGGAAAAAAGAAAACAAAGTTAAAAAATCTATCATTCCAATATTGGTAGGTAAAACTTCAGGGGGAAAGTAATCAAATCATCAAGTTGGGATCACCCCTTCACCTTCTCTTTTCAGTACATTTTAAATGATAGGTGCCAAATCATTTCTGGAAATTTTTGGTAATTTTTGGTTTTTGTATTCAAATATGATAAATTGGTATAATTTATTGGAAATATATTATTCACATCATTTCATTCAGACAGTATTCTCATATTTTTGACGATTCAACTTCGAGGAACCTTCCATTAAAAATAATAATCACTCCCTATGAAAAACTATTCCAAAAATTCACATATAAGTTTCTGTGGAATAAAACTGATATGATAGATAGGTACCTATTTCTTGGCTAAAACGTATACCGAGCATTTGGAAGCATCTTCAAAATACACGAAAATTCTCCGTATTTCTGTTCGCGCATTCTTATACACAACAGAAGGGTAGAATTATCCCTTTTGGAGAATTCACCCTCAAATTATAGAAAAAGTATATAAGGGGGAGGTAAGGCGCTTGCGCGAGTTTTCCTCTCATTTCACGTACAAAAATATACGCTACGGTTTTCGTATATTTCGCACGTAGAGCTACAGATTTCCCCAACATTAATATCACCCAAAAATATAAAATAATGTACTTTTTTACTTCCTTCTTCATTTTAAACTTAGCAAAAAATCATCTTCGGAGAAGAATAGCAAACGAACCAAAATCGAGGGAAAAATTACTGGCTATTGATACGAATCTGGGTATTTTTAAAAATTATTATTTTTTTCGTGTGTTTGATAATATTGATATGTGTAAAAATTTCAACTTGGATATGAAATTTTCACCGATAGATTTACTTTTTAGTGTACATGAAAACCGCGAATAAATATCAGATATTGCCAACGAGTATATTACGAACAATGATACGAAATGGTTAACAGGTAGATAAGAATATTGTTGTATTTACTCGTAAAGTATGGTTCGATTGTTCTACGACACGATTTATGTATCACTTTATAGATTCTACATTCTCATTGCGATTCTGCTTGTAAAAAATGTAGCATTAAATAACGACAGTATGCAAGAATGCCCCGTCCACTTAAATGAAAACGGATTACTTCAAGCATATTGTTCCAACCGAGGTTTACCTCTACTCCCAGCCAATATCCCAGCCAACATTCAGGTACAGATTCTTCGAAAACATTAGAATACTTGGCATTTCTACCATCACCGGCCACCATCGTCTGTTATTTGCGCAGGTTTTAGATTTATCAGACAATTACCAACTATGTTTTAGTCCAAGTGCATTTCGTCGTTTCGGTAACACGTTGGTTCATTTGAAGCTAAGTCATATATCCAATGTAACTTCTCAACGAAAACGACACCTAGCCCCAGTGGACATGTTTGTAACCTTGTTCAAATTGGAAATTCTCGAATTCACGTACTCGAATTTAACCGATGGTGAAATGTGGAGATTTCCGATCAATTTACGTAAACTCGTACTGGACGGAAATCAATACACCTATATCGACGTATCCACCAACTACAAGCTAGAAGAAATCAGCGCCAATGACAATAAACTGAAAAAACTCCCCATCATATACCAAGCTCCCGTCTACGTTTCGAAATACAGCTTGAAAAATAACCCTTTGGATGACTTCACTGTCAACGATCTAGCCCCATTATGTAATCTAAATATATTAGAATTGAAAATTCCTCAGGGTGCTTTTCTAACCATACCGATAGGAAATTGCAGATGCCGTCAAATAATCAAATGGACCGAGCTGTTTAATATTTCAACCACACTCGCGTGCAGTCATCTTACCGGTAATTATTTTACAATTTCTTTATTCCAACGTTTCGACGCCATAAACGTCTTTCAATCATTCCAGACTCACAATGCGATTTCAATTTCGACGAGTATATCAAATTACGCGAATCGTGTCCCCGACCCAAAGACCTAAACGAGCAAACTGAAATACCAGAGTGGGATACCGGCATCTTAAACGTAATAACCAAGAAATTACCCAGACAGACTTATTCGAACGTGATAATCGGATTTCTCATAGCCTGCGTAGTAGTTTTTTTCGTCTATAAATTCGTCCTGCCTTTTAACAGAAATTCAGTCCCGAAATCGAGTAATATTAGCCATTGTCTTTTATAGCGGAAATTTTTTTCCCCGATGTTTTACAATATATTTTGTCCTGGTGTGTAGGAAGAAGAAATAGCAGAGCTAAGAAGAAAAAAAGCAAGCCTATTGAATTGGGAGACGAAGAAGAAGATGACGAAATTGGACATAGGTTTTGATATTTTTTAATTGGCAATTTCATTTTGTTAAATTTAGAAAAAAAATTATATGTACCAGGAAAATCTAAAAATTATCTTCTTTTGGAAATTCGAATGAATCGTAAAATACGAAAATGACAGAAGTAGGTATACTTTTTCATCATGAATAATCTTTGGATACAAAATCTACAATGGTAAAAAACTTTCATTAATGAAATAACATTCCTCTCCCCTAGAGACAAAATCTTTAACGTATCTTCAAAACTTTTGCCTCAAGTTTATATGTGGAGGGAGGTAAAAGAAATTATAAAACGAAACCTATGCTGAAGTCAAGTTTTTTTTTGTGATCTACTTTGAAATCACGATAAAAAATCGTTTAATTGAAACGGAATGTAGCACATCGTTAACAAATCATCTAGAACGCAAACCATAAAAATTAGCTGAAATTCGAAAAAATATGAAAACTCAACAGAAATCATAAGTATGTGCGAAATATTTTATGAATATTCTTGAATTGTCAAAAAATTGGTAAAATTTAATGGAAATTATCGAAAATTCCATTAAAAATCATTCGAATGTTTAAAAGCCCCAAATGAAAAAATTCAAAAAATTTACCAACAAAAACAGTCCAAAACGTATAAAAATTTCTACTCGAAAATATTATACCTAAAAAGTAAAAATAATTTAAAGTGTCAAAAAATTTGCTAAAATTGTACTAAATCAATTTTTTTCACATTTAAGGCGTCTCGTGCCATTCAATTTCCCTGTTGGTATGATTTTTAATTCGATATATATCTCGCTGTAAATTTCTAAATTTCTTGTGAGATATACTTGAGTATAGTTGCCCTTGAAAGTTGAAATATATTGTTCGAAATATCACAAAAATATATTAGAAATGTCATAAAAATAATTCAAAATATTGTAAAATCGTAAAAAAAATTGAAAATTGAGAAAATCTCTTCCAAAAACATTCTAAACAATTTTTAAAATACTTAAAATATCAAAAAGTTGACTAAAACGTGACGTGAATTGTCGAAAATTTAAATTATAAAACAATTAAATTGTTCAAAATATTGGAAAAAACTGTTTATGAAGTCATAAAATGATTCAACAAATTATAAAACCACTTAAAATATTATAAAAATTTGCTAAAATTTGAAAAAAATTCAAAATCAAAAAAATAACTTTCAAAAACAGTCAAATGTTGATCAAACTAATAATTTAACTTATTGGCAGACAAAAATGATTAAAAATTTCATTACAAATCATAAAATTGTTCAAAATATCAAAAAACTGAGTACCTACCTAATAAGTAATAAAAAGTGATTCAACTGTTGTAAAACTTCTGAAAATACCATAAAAAAATTGCTGAAATGTTATAAAAAAAATTTCCTTCAAAAAGTCGAAAAAAATACTAATTTTTTTTTTAATATTTGAAATGTCAAAAAGTTGGCTGAAACGTGTCGTAAATTGTCGAGGACAGAAATTATAAAACTATTAAATTGTTCAAAATATTGGAAAAAATCGTTTATAAAGTCATGATTCAACAAATTATAAAACCACTTAAAATGTTATAAAAATTTGAAAAAATTGAAAATCTACTTTTAAAAACAGTAAAATATTGATGAAACAGACGTCTTAAAAATGATTTGGCTGCTTGGCTGGCAAAAATAAATACTTTGAATTCAATAAAAATTGTTGAGAATTTCATTTAAAAATCATTAAATTGTTCAAAATATTAAAAAAACGTATCACCTAATATGTCATAAAATTGATTCAGCTATTGTAAAACTTCTCAAAATATCATAAAAATTGGAAATCAAAAGATTTTCTTGCACAAAATCAAAAAATACTAAAAAGTTTTAAGTAGGTAATTGAAATTTCAAAAAATTGTATGTTAAAAACTCAAATTATAAAAAACTATAAAATTGTTCAAAATAAGTTATTGAAAAAAATCTGTATAAAGCCACTTATAATATCTAAGCATCACAAAAATATGCTAAATTGTGAAAAATTTTTAAATCAAAAAAATTACTTCCAAAAACAAATGTTGATAAAATATACTGGTTAAAAAATTTTTTAATTCTTGAAATGCAAACAATTTAGCTGAAATGTGATAAAATCTGTTGAAAATTTAATTAAATATCCTATGTTAAAATTATAAAAATGGTTTGAAAACTACTGAAATTCAATAGAAATTGTTGAAAAGTTTATTTAAAACCCATTAAATTGTTCAAAATATCACCAAAAAGCTGTGTAATAAATCATAAAAAAGATTCAACATACTGTAAAACTTCTCAAAATATGATAAAATCTGTTGAAATGTGATAAAAATTGAAAATCAAACAATTTTGTGCAAAAAAACAGCTAAAATGTTGGAAAGGTTGTGAAAAATTCTGTAAAAATACAATTCATTATTTATAAAAAAGTGGGATTAAATGTAATAAAAATAGTTAAAATTCTAAAAAATACTTAAAATATTGTTTAAAATTTAATGTAAATATTTTCAAAGGTTGTAGAGGTACTTACTCAAATTATATTTTTTAAAAATAGCTTAAATGTGAGTAAAATATGATTGAAAATTGCTTAAAACGGTGCTAACTTGTTCAAAATTTGTCAAAATTGATAATAAAATCGATCAAAATGTTATTTATTAATATTTTGACTTTTTCATAACACTTTACACAAAATCTTGTGACATTTTCAAAAAATTGTAAAATTTTTCACCATTTTACGAATATTTGAGCCACTTTTATAACATTTTTCACATTTTTTTATGAAATTTTAGTTTGCAGGACATTTAAAACAATTTTTTCAATTTTAAAACAACTTTAACAACATTTTTAATGCTTTTTATGAAATTTGTAACAATTTTTCTGACATTTTAGGCAAGTTTCTTGATAACCCAACTACTTTAACAGAATTTAAGAATGATTTTTAAAAAGTTTAAATCAGTTTTACGAACACTTCGAAGAATGTTCACAAAACTGAAACCACTTTACCAAAAATTTTTAATCATTTTTATACGAAATTTACAACAAACCAAAAGAAAATTTCACCACTAGGCCTACGGATTATTCTTTGGTTTAAAACCGACATTCGAAGTAAAAATCAAACTCGTAAATCCTCTTTCCGCAGCTTTCTTCCTTACTCCAGTCTCTTAATACACGTTACCAAAGTAAACAAAAACAAAAAACTTTGCCAATAATGGATGGATTCCGAATGAAATCAATAATAATCACTCGAGCAACTTTATACAATTAAGTAGAAACTTTTAAACTTTGTTAAACCGAGGATAATAAAATTAAAAGGTAGCTAAGTGATAAAGCGAGCAAATGCTGTACCTATCGCACGGTTAACAATAGACAATTATTAAAAACCACCTGAAGACGACATATATCGTGTTAAAACGTCTTTCTGCTTGTAGTAAATTAATTACTACGTGTAGATAAAAAACGAATGCGTTTTGTCGGTCTTTTTTGCTATGTGTTTTTTTTTCTTTCGTATATACTAAATAATGTTTGGTTTAGAAAGGGGGGTGTGTGGGAGAGGCACTCTCCTGCGGACATATTTATACAGGTACTCGCGTATTGAACCATAACTCGACAATAATGTTCATGTTACGTACAACCCACGTGATTAATTACGAAGGGAAAAAAATATTAATTTTAATTATTTATAGATTATTGTTGGGATGGCTGAAAGCGAAAAACTAAAGTAAGTTTTTGCGATTACCTCGGCGTGCTTTGATACTAAATAATTACGTTTGCGTTATAAAAGCTTAACAAGAGGTACCTTAATACTGGTGTAGGTCTATATTTTTTTCTACGTAGTTTGTAGTTATATAGCTGGCTAGCTTTGTACACAACGCAACGTTTAATTAACATCGGCATGGAAATAGGTTTAAAAATTCACGGCATTTCTAACACGTTCGATATCTGGTCAGCCATCTAGTCTACGTTAAAAAGGCCGAGCTCGAATTTGCGCAAAATTTTTTGCACCGTGAAGGATTGATTATTATAATGAGCTTTATTTTTCCCCCTTTCGATTCAGCCGACGCGCGAAGAAACGTCGAATCAAAATCTGCAGTGTTGATATAATCAAGTTAGATAGATTTCAAGATATTATGAGACTTTACGTATTAACTCGGCTTGTTACAAAGCAAAGGTGATTAATATATTTACATTGACGAATTGTATACAGCTTGGAAGTCGCATTGTATTATTGTCTAAATATATAGGAAACAGCGAAACGGCCTGGCAGGGTTGGTGAATCTGCGAAATTGATATAGTGAGGGTGGATACGAAAATTACTCCGGTTCAACAAACCTTGCTACAGAGCGTGGTTTCCATTTGAACTATTCGTATTGTATAGAACAAGACTAAACAAGAGCGAAGCCCATACCTAGAGATTTTATCAAAGATGTAGGTATTTCCTTATAAATTGCTAACCTCATAGAGTGTATACAAGAATTAAACAAGCTTTGCAACTCTAATTCTCGATAGAATTTTATGATGTGAATATACAATATATAGGTAGAGCCAGAACGTAGTGTACTGTACGCGTAGGTACGATACGTACGCAACGACGAGATTAGGTATTACGATTACTAAAGACTAGCGAAAATGTTACTTAATAATTTAAAACGTACGGATTAGCGAAACAAGTAAGTACATATAAGTAGGGCTTGTAAAAGTATCGTTGAGATATAAATTATTCGTAACATTTGCGCGAATTAGTCGTCCTACATTCGACGCCGACATTCTCTTTACGTGCGGTTCAAAAAACAAACTTCAAAATTCACGCAGACGTGTGTGATTATAATTTTTTACAGAGATGGTGAGAAATTTCGGATTCGGGTTTGGTGTCTGTGTTGAATGTTAATCGAAGTAAATTATGAGTTTTTTACGTTTTTGATACGTTATCGTTACGTTATTCATTGGTTTTTGTTATGTTACGATTCCGCTCTAGTTAAGTTATCGATTTGGATTGAATGTTTCTCAGCTGAGTATGGGTTTGATGAATTTTCGATTACGGTTACGTTACGTTTTTGTTGCGTTTCCGTTACGTTTCCGTTGCGTTTCCGTTATTAGAGGTGCGGTTTCTATCAAGGTTATGGAATCGGTTACTTTGGTTACATTTATGTTTCTGATACGTTTCTGGTATATGGTTCGTTATGTTTCAGTTACAGTTTCGTTTTTATTGCGTTTCTGTTACGTTTCCGTTATTTATATGTGAGATTTTGGTGAAGGTTGTGTTATAAATCTGTTACTGTTTGATTACATTCATGTTTCCGTTATGTTTCTGGTAAGTATATGTTTCGTTATGTTTCAGTTTTAGTTCTGTTATTGTTGCGTTTCTGTTACGTTTCCGTTATTCATAAGTAAGGTTTTGATGAAGGTTATTTTAAAGATCTGTTTCAGTGTTAGAAAAACCGAAACTCAAACTGAAACCGAAAAAAAAAACGAAAAAACTGAAACTGAAATGGAAAAACCGAAACTGAAACCGAAACTGAAACTGAAACTTGAAAACCGAAAACCGAAAACCGAAAACTGATAACTGAAATTTCAGTTATTAATGTTTTTTACCCCTTTTTTTAACGTGATAAGCAGTCTAAAATTCAAAACTTTCATCCTAAATGCCAGCTGACAAACACAATGTTACGAAAAATGCGAAATTCAATTAAAATTTTCAACAAAAAAAATGAAAAAATTCATTTCGTTTCCAACGTTTTCTGAAAAAAAAATGTGATTAACCTGCATAAAAACAGTTAAAAAATTAGTTTTCAAAAACTGAAAACTGAAAACCGAAACTAAAATATTTCGGTTTTTCCAACACTGATCTGTTTCTGTTTAGTTACTTTTATGTTTCTGATATATGGTTCATTATGTTTCAGTTTCAGTTTCGTTTTTATTATGTTTCTGTTACGTTTCCGATTATGTCATAAATCTATCACTGCTTGATTACATGATTCGTTATGTTTCAGTTACAGTTTCGTTAAGTTTAATTTCTGTTATGTGTTTCTCCAAATTGTGGTTACATTCCTATAATACTTTAGTTACGTTTTGATTTTTTGCCAGTTTGGTTTCGGTTATAGTTGTTACTGTTGGTTACGTTTCCATAGAATTTCTACGACGTTTCTGGAATAAGTTTACTTATAGGTATGTTTCGATCACATTTCTATTATTTTTCAAGCTGTGTTTCCGTCAAGTTATTAATGTGTTTCCGTTGTGTTACTGATACGTTTCCTTCGAGTTATTATTGTATTTTCGTTGTGTCACCGTTACGTTTTCTTTAGGCCACCGTTATGTTAATATCGAGGTTCCGTTACGTTTCGGTTATGTTTCTATTATGTTGAGATAACGTTTCCATTATCAGGCTTTTGAATTTCCTTTATGACGATGACAAATTTCAGGAAGTTTTGAGTTTTGGTTAGGGTTTTTGAATTATTTCGCTTCTGGTTCAGTTCTTGGTAACAGTTTTTAAATCATTTTAATCATTATGTTACTATCGAGGTTCCGTTACGTTTCGGTTATGTTTCTGTTATGTTAAGGTTACGTTTCCATTATTACGATGTCAAATCTCAGGAAGTTTCGAGTTTTGATTACGGTTTTGGGATAATTTCGGTTCGGGTTCAGCTTTTAGTAACAGTTTTTCAATTATTTTGGTTATTATGTTGCTATTGAGGTTTTGTTATGTTTCAGTTATGTTTCTGTTATGTTAAGGTTGCGTTTCCATTATGACGATGTCAAGTCTCAGAAAGTTTTGAGTTTTGGATGCGGCATTGGAATAATTTTGGTTCGGGTTTGGTTCCTAGTTAAGGTTTTTAGATCATTTTGGGTTGTTAAGTTAATATTGAGATTACGTTACGTTCCGGTTATGTTTCTGTTAAGTTAAGATTACGTTTCCGTTATGATGATGTCAAGTTTCAGCGAGTTTTGAGGTTTGATTACTCATTTTAAAAAAATTTCGGCTCGAGTACGGTTTTTGAATCATTTCGGTTGGAATTCGTAAAGCTGTGAGAACGAAAATAGAAACGTAACGGAAACGATATTTTCAACTCGATAACGGAATCGGAAACGGAAACGCAACATGATTGCAAATGGAACTGCTTCTAGAACAGAAACCAAATAAACTCAAACTGAGAACGGAAACGGAACAGAAACCTTAAAAATCAAATCATAACGTTTCTTTTAAAAAACTGGCTTTGTGAAGCATGATTTTTTACTGGTTTAATTCGTGATGTTTTTGACTGTGATTTGTGTTTTTATTCGGTTTTCATTTTAAATTAAGTACCTATTGGATAAATTTTCTTTTTGCTTAGAAAAAAAAGTACTTTATTTAAGAATTTTTCTTCAAAAAATCTATCGTAATCTAGATATAAATGTAGTACAAATAGGTACCTACCTACTTAGCTAGTAATTTTAATTTACCAATTTCGGTGCTTTTGGTTAACATCAATGCATCAGGATAAAAAAATAAAACTAAAACAAAAACGGAAACTCAATTTTTTAATGTGAGAAACGAAAACAGAAACCGAATTCTTCTAAGTGAGAAAGATAAACGACACGTAAGCATTATTGAACTTCCAGGGAACGGAAACCGAATGAGAATGGGATAAAAAGTTTTGGAACAGAAACGGAAACCCTTAAAGATAATCTCGTTATCACAGCCCTGAGGATTTGGGTTCAGGTTACAGTTCCAACGTTCCAAAATTAGTTTCTGTTCGGGTTAAGGTTCACAGATTTTCAATTATTAATTTTTGAAGGCGCCCAAACATTTCAATTTCATTCAAAATTTGAACATTTTTGAGTTGTTTCTGAATTTTGATTTGAGTTTTTGATTTTTTTACATTTCGTCTCTAATCTTCATTCTCAGAACCATTTTCCATTACGGTTCTCAAGAATTCAAGTTATGTTTCGGGTTACAGTTTTTGAAGAATTTGGGTTACGGTTTTCAAGTTATTACGGTTCTGGTTTTGTTCCGGGTTATGGGTTTTTGCAGTGCTGTGGAAACGGAAACGTAACGCTGGGTTGCAAATGAGAATTGTTTGCAGGAACAGAAACGAAATAAACCCGAACTGAGTAAGGAATCTGAACGGAAACGGAAACCATAAAGTTTCGTGAAGCTAGATTTACTGATTTTATTCGTGATATTTATTCAATTTTCAGACTAAAAGAAAAAAAAAACATGAAAAGACTGTATGATCCATGATCAAAGCTTATATCGACACCAATCGACACATGCTGTAAATTATTTTTGGCCAATGTCAGTCATACGGGGGCGTAAAAAAATAAAATCGAAAACTTAATTGAAACAGAAACTTTTTTGACTTTCAAGAACAAAAACCAAACGAGAACAAAACAAAAAGTTTTGGGAAACGAAACGAAAACAGAAACGAAAAAAAAAAAACGTTTCCACACCTCGGGGGACTGTACATGAGGAGGCAAAGGTGAGGGCAGGGAGCCCTTAGAATCCCCATTTTGCTCTAAGGTGGAGGTACTGGAGGTGGAAGCATTCAAAATTTTCCGCAGGTTGAAGGTGGGAGATGGCGGTATTTTGGTAGATGCTTCGATTTTTTTATGTTGTAGGTACCTAAACGTATTTTTTGGCAAAATGTATGCGCTAGCATTTGATTCAATGAATGAGAAAACGCAGAACAGGAAGCCCTTGGAGTCCCATTTTTTTCGAAGAAGGAGATGGAAGCACTCAATCACTGCCTCCGTGGTCCCTGATTGAAAAATCCAACTTATCAAAATACAAAATTTCTTTTTGATTCTGTTCCGTCTCTCATTTCACTTTTAGCTTTACTTAGGGATAGTACCTTTAAGAATCATACGTGGTAATTGGGCATGTAGGTAGGTCAGGTACTAGGGTAGATACAGTTACTTCAACTTAGTGCGAGTATTCACTTGTACGTTTCAACCGATATTCTAATCGATAATATTTTTGGCTTCTCGGAATTTCAAACCGGTAAGTTGAAGTGAGTATACCTAAGATACTGAAATATAACACTCAGTTTTATTTTTCTCATTCGCCAACAATTTCTCGCCTCATTTCTTTATAATTTTTTCTTCATATCAAGCACATAGAGTCCTACTGTACCCAACTGCCTATGATATTTCATTCCTATTAAAATGCGAATTGCGTTCTTTAAATATTTCATTATTAGCAGTGGCATCTTCGGTTCATTACCAGTGTGGTCGTGAATCAACCGTAGCAATGACATTGCAGGAGGCGATGCATTGAAATGCAATATAATTCGTAATTCTATTCAAGATGCATTTACTTCATTATATTCTATTTTCCTCGTTCTTCGTATCATGATGCATCACACTTATTACGTCATATTTCATAATTTGTCTCTGTTATTTCATGGTATGGTATGGGTTCACTGTCGCGAACGTTTTCATAATTCAAAGAAGCGAATACTCAATGATGACGAAATACTTCTTTTGATAAAACCCTATTATCTAGACCTAGCAATCGTTAAAGACTTGACACCCACCTCAATATTTTTATGCGACAAATAACACATACTTTTGAAAACTAACGATGAAAGGAAAGGGTAATATTTTCTCAAAAGAACCACCCACTGACATCCAGAATCAAACATTTTGAAATTTTTTTACTGATAAATTTCAATTTCGACAAAAATAATACCTACACTTTTTTCTGCCAAAGTTAGTTTTTCACTTTGCCTCAATTAGCACCAACCTATCCAATATGAAAAAAGTACATAACACAAAGAACATAATCAAAAGAAAAATATTTGTTAAGAAACTTTCTACGGACACATAAAGGGTTACGATATTCGTCGTACATTTTAAAAATACCTAATATCATATAATGTAACCTTGTTCTGCGAATTTTATTCTCATCGAATCGTCGAAAACATGGAAAATTTATCAACCAAAACACACACGCGCAGTTTCGTGCAATAAACTTCAAACTAAAAAAAAATATAGATTTGAAAAAAAATTCCACTAAATAATCAATTTGCAAAATTGAGCATTTTTTGTACTCGCATCAACATTTCACTATAAAATTCTACATCTCCTTTTACAAATTATACCAAAACGAAAACGAAGAAAAAAAAATAACAAACAAATCCATCAGAGACACAAACTCCCCCAAAAACCACCCACTTCACCGTCAGCTTAATCCAGCCCGGATGACGTATCTGCGCAGCGTTTAAAAAACCCACTCGACTAAGTTGACAGATTTTACAAAACTTTTGGAGAAAAACCTTTCACTCGGTTAATGAAACGGATCCATAAGTGAAAAAAAAGTAACATGAAATGACGAAGGAAAACACACGGCAAAAAAATCGCAAATCTGTTTCAGTCCATTACATTTAATTAGAGTTTTACCAACGAAACCAACGCTTTGGGTCAACCATTAGAGAATAAATGCGTTTCGTCGAGTAAGAATATTTCCTACAAAATAGATACCTTCGTATTTTCTTAAGATTTCTTCGCATTTGTCATTTACTTATGGGTGTACTCGTTGTAAGCAAAGTATAGATGATTTTTAGGCGAATTTTCACCCAGAAGAAAACATTATCTATTGATATGTAATTTATCGATTTGAAATTGAACTAGGATGAGAGGGAGAAGAAAGGGAAGTGATAAAATTCGGTTTTATCATGCCAGAAAAATGTTTTACTATTTTAGGCACACTTGAAGCATATTATGTACCTAAATAAATTACATAAATGACAGATATGTTTTCTATTTTTTTTTTCACATCTACTTTTATCTTAAATCAGCATCAGCTCAAAGTCAAGACTTGAGATTGGTTCAACGTCAAAGTATGGGTATTCAAAGTTTAGAACCCCTCACACCTAAAAAGTTTCGCGAAATCAGAAAAAAGAAAAATTAATTTTGTTACTTATTCGTTTCACTTATAATTTCTTATGTAATCAATGTCCTCTTTTTTTTAGAGAAATTAGTCGAAAAAATGAAAATATGAGAATTCATGATTTATTAGGCACCAGTACTTACATTTTTATGACAATATATCAGAAATATTTTTAATGACTGGTCTTTGAAAACCATTATACTTAATATTTTTTTACGTTTTAAAGTTTTTTTTGGATTTATTTCAAGTTAAATTCAAACACGTCCCAATTTTTAGTAAGAGAAAAGGTTGGAATGGAAATGTGAAGAGCTCATAGGAGGTAAAAATTGCAAAAAATGTTTAAACATTAGCTGATCGATAGTAAAATAAAAGTTGAAACACTGACATTGAATTCTTCAATCGTTATAGAAGAAGAAAGGGGAAAGGAAAACGTCTGCTACCTTTTTTTGACCTTGAAAATCTCCACATCACAACTACAACTTTCTTACATTAGTCTACGTCTACTTACGTAGTATAAAGATTTATAATATAGGTAACGTCTTTAATAAGGGTCCAAAAACCTGTCTCTTTGGGGCAACGAAGAACCTATGTAGTCATGGGGGGGGGGGGTTGAAAATTGGAAATTCCCAACAGATAGAATTTTTTCAATTATTTTCAACCAAGAATGCAAGTCTTTTACGCACAATGCAAAATCTACAATAATTATCTACTCAAACGATTTTTCGAAAAACTTTGAAAAAACCTTGATACAGGTCGCTTAGCTTTCTCTCAATGCACCGATTTTGATAATTTTTTTAGATTTTTTTTTTACAAAAAGTCCAGAAATTTTCAAATTTTAAACAAAAAAAATCAAAATTTCATTACTTTTTCAATTTTTTTTGGCACTTTTCCAACTTTTTTTTTAGAAAAAACTTTCAAAGGGACAGAAAAAAATCAAATTCTGTAATTTCCAAATATTTTTGACTTTTTTTCAAATTTTTTGGAAAAATTTCTCAAAGGCACAGAAAAAATAAAAATTTTATCCGTTTTTCAATACATCTTAAACAGATGGGCCCGCCGAAGGGAAATAATTTTTTAAACTGAAAATATAATTTTTTCATTATTGAAGGGACAATTTACTCTACTCTTTGCTCCCTTACCTGCTCGATCCAATCATGCAATAGTAATTTCAATTTTCTAGTCTCAAAAGAGCATCATTTTGACATTTTAAACTCTATACTTCATACAAACATCTAAACTGTGTTCAAGTGCACCCAAGAGGCTGAAATTTATACGAAGAATTGAACTAGTAGCGTACTTGCTCTTTTTCTCTTCTCCTATCCAACTCCATCTTGAAATTCATTTTTATCTTCTTTCAAATATCTCTGTCGAGATTTCATTCTAATGCTATAATAAAATTAATGCCAGTATAAAAAGTTCGAAATTTGGGAAATTCGGCTAAAAAAGCATCGCAGATTGTTGTAATGGCGATGCTTTTTTCTTCTTTTCGCTTTATCTATGTACACGGCTTACGATCGTAGGAGGTAGGAATATTATATAAGAGAAAAACATATTTATTTGCCTGGTTCCAATGTTAACAAGTTCGTAATGGGAAGATCTATCGCAGACGAGTTCATCTTATGGTTTCGCTGTCTGCGATTTATAACAATACAAAGTGACTGGAAATACTGGAATTCTTCGTTTGAGCAGATAGGTAGGTAACTTTTGCAAAAAAAAATTATCATGTCTGGTGTTTTTTCAAAATTTCTGTCTACCTACTTCTTTTTTATAATGACTACATTTACAAAACAACGAAATCTACTATATTCACCACCAAGGTAAGGGAATGGGAGGGGAGGGGAGGGTTTTCTGGCACCATATCGAAAAATACAACGCAAATTTTTATACTACCCATATGTACCTACCTATGATACCTATGATGGGTATTCAGCAAATTTGAAAAAAAATTAATATGTTACGTAGCGCCTTAAAAACGCAAGTTATGCAAAAATCTTACATAACCTTTTCGATAGTATTTGTCATGTACTATAAATTAGTTCATGTACAAATTTTTCCTATCTGTCAAATTGAAAGCGCTAAAGCTCTTATAATGTTAAGTTGCTCTGTACCGCCTTCAATATGGCAGATAGGCAAAATTCACACATAACCGTAGTTGTAGTAATAAACAAGATCTACAAAATTAACTCTATACAAATTTTGTCTATCTGCCATATTGAAGGCGCTAGAGCACTTACAAAATCGTAAAATTCTGTAGCGCCTTCAATATGACAGATAGACAAAATTTGTATATGACCTTTTGTGTAGCTCTTATGTAATACTACTTGAAAAGTTATTTGCAAATTTGGTCTATCTTGCATATTGAAGGCTGTACACAGCTGAATAAAAGTACTGATGAAATTCAAAACTTCAAACGAAGTCACGGGTTGAAATTTTTATTTCGAAGAAATGTTTATAGGGATTCAATTTTAGACTAAATAGAACAGATTTACCCCCATTGTCAAGAAAAAAGTTTGAAAATTCTGTTTTTTCTGTATGAGAAGGGTTCATAAGTCAATTTCTCAATTTGCGAGTGTTTTCTCCCATAAACATCTATTTTCTGGCCGAACTAAGGGTCCTACGAAAAAAATGCTAAGAACCAAAGTTGTAGAGCGTAAAATTTT
>FIZU01057349.1:0-11535 GCA_900064475.1 Pseudococcus longispinus
ATAAAGTCTGACATAATGTCTAAAAGTCACGGAAAATGTCAGCGTTACGGACAGACGGACAGACAGACAGACAGACACGTCGTGAATTTTATATATGGAATAAAATTTTTTCAAATTTTTTTCACTTCAAAAATAATCTTGAAACGAGTATTGAAAATTTTGAAAGCCCATAAAAAGACAACAAAAATATGCATCTCTAAGAAAAAGTCTCCTACGTGCCAAGATTGAAAATTTTTAAGATTTTTCTCAGAGAGGTGGCATGTCCTAAAACCTTCCGAAAAACTTATATTTTGCTCGTTTTTTCTAAACAGAATCTCCAAGTGAATCTTCATTCTTGACCTTGGTTCACAAAAGATCAATTTTTGGCCTAAGAGGATCATTAATCATGTTTCTCCTTTTTTTGATGCTTAATTCGCAGTTGTCTATTTCTCAAATAGTCCTGATCCCAGAAAAAAAAACTGCAAAAAGTCATATACTAGTCTAAATTATTCAACCCAATCATCCAATTCTTATAGCGATTTCACTCAAAACACAAAAATGATCTTAACCGAGCTCGAAAATTGATCCTATTCTCAATTCACGACGTAATATTCACACAACCCATCTTTCATTTCTTATATACGCCTATGTTGCTGCGATGAAATAAAAAAAACTGCTACATACACGCTGCTGTTGGAAATTCTTCAGAATGTAATTTTTCACCGAGACCAAAATACTCGTTACGTCTGCATTTTCCAACACCATTGACAAGTTTTCCGTTTCCCTTTGCCTATCGGTGTGCTACAAGGGTAGTCTATCTTTCGAGGTATGGTTTCGAGGCACTATGCAGTACGCACGTCTCTTGAAGAAGAATTTCGTCCGCATACAAACGATTAAAATATAACATTCGTCCCCAACCTGCATATTCGTTTTCCCCGCACGTATTTTATTTCACGCCGAATGGGGCCAGAGGGGAGAAAAAAAAACACCGAAACGAAACACATAGTACAAGTTCGCGAGAAACTGTCGACAGTTTTTAAGTAAATGTAAAACGTAAAGAGGAGGTTGTCAGCCCTAAGGCAACGTAACCATAGTATACGTATATAGCAGGCAGCAATTCCTAAAACACGCACAAAGTTGTAGTATATTGTAAAGTGCCTCTCCCCGGGTCGGTTCGCGCGTTTTCAATAAACACAATTTTGAGGTTCTTCTTCTTCTCTTTTCCATTTATAACTGTCCCAACTTTTCTCCAACCCTGTTCTGCGTCTTCGCCCAACTCAGTCAATTTACTCTTTTTTTCCCACCCCCGGCTCGCAGCCTCCGCGCTTCGTTGCTTTATTTCACTTATTTCGCTGTCCTGTCATTCAAACTTCGCTTTCTTTGCTGCTTACCAAACTATTCGACGAGCTTGTCGAGTTTCCCACTTGCTCAGCCGAAGAGAACTGCTGATGCCAAGGATAGGGCTACGACCAAGACGACGATAAGGGATGGGTGGTTGTTTATGCTGGAATTTTGGTATATTTAAGCTCGAAAAACTTGAACACCGACGATACGTACTCGCAGTGCATACCACCGAATGGCATTCCGAAGATTTCCGACCTGACGACGACGACGCCGGCACATGATTAATTTTTTGCAGCTATTTCAACGCTAATTATCGTACAGTGGAAGGTTTGGCTGGCCTACGGAAGCTGTGCCAAGTACAGGTTGAAGCCAGCCATGTACAAGAAGCAGGTTTCGCGCGCTCCCGGGTCGCTAATTTTTTACTCTCCTTCGGTCCCAACTCGATATAATTTAAGATGATTGGTGGATAACGAAATTAACGAGCTAAATATTTTTTCCCTCTCTGGGTTGCGCAATCTTTATATAAAAGAATTGAAAATACAGATTAAAAAAATCGTAAATTACTTAGGTACCATACGTAGGTACGTAGGTAGCGCAGTAATTAATTATGTCCTCTTTTCAACACCGCCAAAAATTTTCCTTATTAATTTCACGCTGAGATTTTCAATAATTTTTTGGGAAAAAAATTTACTACGCGGAGAGCAAAATCAAGGTGGAAAAATTCTGCGAATTTTTTTACCTACGTACCCCGAGCATTTTTTTTATGTATTTACGCATACTGATGTATCTCGATTTTGTTGTTTTTGTTTTCACTTTAGGGCGAAGTGTATAGGTAATTACATACGTAATATTTCAAACGATTATATTCGTGTTAATTAGAATATAAAAATACCTAACTACACTCGAAAAAATCAACTAAACTATAATTATATTTTTATACGGTTGGAAAAATGGCAACTAAATACATTGTAGCGTAAGAAAAGCTGATATTTTGGATGAAGCGAGGCTGGATGATTGGCGTCAATTATCTCTTGATCTGTTTGACCTGAGCGGATGAGGTTTTCTTAACGTCGTAATGTTATAGGTGTATTTTTTCTTAATTATTAGTGTAGACTAATGTTTGGTTGGCTGCAGGAAATTTTCACTCTGGTTTGCGAGAAAATATGTAGTTTTGTTCTCACTCTTTGATGTTTGAATCCGAAATTAAGTTGCCGAGTATAAGTGTTTATTCGCCTGTGGAGATTTTTCGATGGAAATGGAACCCTCGTTATTCTCCACTTCTTCTCCAACCTATTCGTTGAACTGCCTCTTAGTTTTAAGTTTCAAATTACCCACATGATTTCGATGCCATTTTTCTCGCAGTTGGAATTCTGCTCGAGTTAAGTAGCATTAGAAAATCAGTCAAAAATAATACAAAACGTTGAAAATTTTGAACAATTTTTTCAGAAATTATGAAACAATGATAAATTGTCGAGTTAAAATTAGGGTCGAACAGTCACAGATTTTTTTCATTATCAGCTTATTAAGGCGGTTCAAAATTCAAATTCAAATTCAATGAAGCTGTAATAATGCTAAGTAAATATACTTAAATGCAAGAATGTATTGATTGGTTGAAAACAATGTTGAGAAAATTACAAAATTTCTATTTCTTTTGTTTCAAAAAATGTTAAAAAATGATAAAAATGACAAAATTTTGATTTTTCTAGTCTAAAATATGAAAAATTTCCCAAAAAATAGAAAAACGTCAATTACTTTTTAAAAAATTGAAAAAGAGTAAGTGATTTTTTGTGCAGCAAAATAATTGAAAATTTTCAAAAATCTTATAAAACTGACGGAATTTTAATTTTTCTGTCACATTTCAAAAAAAGTTGAAAAAATGTTGAAAAGAAATATTCTTCTGCAGCAAGTTGAAAATTTTCAAAACTGATACAAAAATGAGCGGAATTTCATTTTTTTGGTCCGAAATTGTAAAAAAAATTCAAAAAAGTAGAAAAGCGCCAAAAAATGTTGGAAAAATTTGAAACTTATTTCAAAAAGTTGAAAAAATGTAAAAAATGATAAAAATGACGACATTTTGACTTCTTTAGTCTAAAATATGAAAAATTTCTCAAAAAATAGAAAAACGGCAATTACTTTTAAAAAAATTGAAAAAGTGTAAATAATGTTTGAAAATGATAAAAATGATGAAATTGTGATTTCTTGTGCAGCAAAAAAATTGAAAATTTTCAAAAATCTTATAAAACTGACGGAATTTTAATTTTTCTGTCCCATTTCAAAAAAAGTTGAAAAAATGTTGAAAACAAATATTCTTCAGCAGCAAGTTGAAAATTTTCAAAAATGCTACAAAAATTGACGGAATTTCATTTTTTTTTGTCCCAAATTGTAAAAAAAATTCAAAAAAGTAGAAAATTATTTCAAAAAGTTGAAAAAATGTAAAAAGTAATAAAAATGACGAAATTACGATTTCTTCTGTAGAAAAAAATTTTGAAAATGCCAATAATAATTTTATAAAAATGGTGGATTTTTTTTGTCCCGAGTTCGAAAAAAAATCAAAAAAAGAAGAAAAATGCCAAAAAAAGTTGATAAAATTTTTACTTCTTCAAATTTGAAAATTGTTTCAAAAAAAGTTGAAAAAATGATAAAAATGACGAAAGAAAAAAAGTTTAAAATGTCAAAGATGTCATAAAAATGACAGAATTTCGGTCAAGTATTTTTGTCTCAAATTAGAAAAAAAAAATCCAAAAAAGTAGAAAAATGACAAAAAATGCTAGGTAATAAGAATACAAAATTTCTATTTCTTCTGTTTTAAATTTGAATATTGTTTCAAAAAAATTTGAAAAAAAAGTTTAAAATTTCCAAAAAATGATAAAAAGTACAAGGTTTTGATTTTTTGTTGAAAACAGTTTAAAAATGCCAAAAATGTTATAAACATGATGGAATTTTAATTTTTTCTATCTCAAATTATACAATTTTTGGATCTCGATGCTTGATGATGAATGATGACACATCTAGGCACTAGTCAAAAGAAAAATTTTGAAAAAAATGGTCAAAATCGGTACATTGGAAAAAGCTGATGAACAATCACAAACTTTTTTCAAGATTTTTTCAAAAAATTAGTTCACCTATATTCGTTGATAGTTGTTTCAGACCTCAGAGCTGCCAATTAAAATTTTAAAAAATCCCTATTTCAAGTTTTTATCGAAAAGGGATGAAATTTGAATCGAGATCATTTTTTCGTACTTCTTATTTACAAAATACTATGCGGGAAAAAATGCATCAGTACGGCACGTTATCAAAAAAATGGCCGGAAAAACATTTTTCATGGTTCCGCAAAACTGTAAAAAATGAAGGTACTGGGAGCGCTGGGGCAAAATTTCTCCAAATTTCGCGATTATTGCGTCAAGAACAGAAATTTTTACCATTCTTCATTTTTTTATATATCTTTTGAAGAATTTATGGAAATCTTTTAAAAAATCTTTAAAAATCAAAAATCATCATTCAAATTATCAAAATTTTTCAAAAATATCAAAAATTATCAATTTTAATTGGCAGTCCTGAGTTAAATTACTAATTACGCGTAATTAGCAAAATTTGTAGGTAGAATATCCCACGAGGCAGGGGTATTCAAAAAATACATGTCTTGATAACAGAGCACAATATTTTTTCCCCATGCAAATATTATATAATTCGAACTATGAAACCCAGGACCCAAATTTTTAAAATTTTCACTTTTTATTAAAATTTGAGAAATGCGGAAAATTTTATTTCATTTCATTTTTTAAAATTCGCTTCAAATAAATAATTGATTCATTACATATTCACCAGAAAAAAATTGTTAAAAATTAGTCTTTATTATATTATTTGAAGAGCCTCGCAAAATAAACATTTTTCCAGCCCCTTAAATTTGAACGATAGGCAATGGCTGCATTAGATGCCTTTTTGGTCGCCAACGTTAAAAAATGCAGCATCGTAAAGTTGAAGTTTCTATTTAAAAGGGTAAAATGCTGTTCTGCTATTATAGACCTACACTCACTCTGAGCACCCCTGACTCGTTTTTATCAATGGGCAGGCATCGTGTGTCAATCATTCTCCTGCATGCTACCCTCTCCCCTCCGATTCGTAACCTGTTCTGTATTCGAGGAAATGGAAGGCAATCTTCATTTTTTTTTTTCACCCTGTATATTTTGACGCTTGTTTTTGACCCACCCGTTCACTCTATGAAAAATATGAATATATGCTTTTTTGTTGCAAATTTTATGTATTTAAATTTTAGTTATGATCATTTTTTCGTTTAATTGCATATTTAAAGAGTTATGGGCGAAAAACAACCTGAAAGTCTCTTTGAATCCATTTTAGAGGGATATTCTGATGGACGAGGTCCTTGGGGATCTTCTTGATGATTGATCAGAACATCGAAGGGAAAATTTAAAATCAAAAAATCATGGCTCATCAAAATGAAATTTAATTTCCTTGTTTCACTGCAGTGCTATTTTTATTCGATGATTTTTCATTGAAACGACTTCAAATATTGCGAAAGAAATTGAAGATTTGACTCCACGACTATTCAAATAAAAAGTCATGTAACGATTTTTTCGCCTCCCTCCGTTTCCCTCCTAAAACATACCCTTGAGCTAAACTGAAATAAAACACATTCCATCAAGATTATCCATCCGCCATCACTCAACCACCTCGTTTAATTACCTTCGATGCAAACCGCGATTTAAAAAAAAAAACTCCATATACGATAACGAATCTGCACAACCCAAGTCTGCGAACTACTCCGGTATAGCTCTAGTTTTCATACCGGTGATTAATCGCCGCGAACTATACGAGAGGTATTTTCGACGAAATTAAATACTCGTCGAGTGACGATAAATACGTGAAATTGACACATCGTCGGTAAAATTTGAGCACAGCGATAAATTTACGCCAAGAGTAAACCGTTGAAAGGTTCGTTGGTTGTTTTTTTTTTCTTCGTCGTCATCGTCGTATAACCTTAGCCAGCAACCAAACCGTCTCTTTTTCTCTGTGCGCCACACTTGTCACATACACAAGAGGTAATTAAGGAAAGTAAGTATAAAAACACATATCGTCAACAGGTTCGTTATACACCGCACAAACCAAACGATTCGATACGTTTCTCTGCATATATCCCGTGTGATTTAATAAGCCTCCCGCGAGGTATTAATTTTCCACTCTAACCTCTCGACCTGGCAGTTCGTACTCGTATTTTGGCGGGTAAACCGAAATCTCGCATTTCTATATGCACATTCGATTGACAAAACAATGCTCCAAACGTAAACAACCAGGCGTTATTGAAACCGGTTCGTCGATTTCCGTTCGATTTCAGCCCAGAATCGACGCTATTCTTCCTTCGTAACCGACTTTTTTGCCACCGAAACGACGCTGGAACCACTCGAGCACGTGATATTTGTCAAAACGACTCTAAAAAGATGAAATCTTTCATATAAATCGTCATCTCGTTAATAAACTATTCATTAGGATGATTCGTTGTACACGAATGTCATTTACCAACATCGAAGAATCTCGGTTTCGCCTTCGGACCGCCGTATGAGCAACAACATTGACGTATCCGACGTTGATCGAGCTAAACCGCGCGTATAATTGCCGAGCATTAAAACTTTCATCACTTTCATCATATCCAAGCACATTGCAAACGACTAGAACGTCAGCACTTATTACGTAGGTGCGAAGTAGAAGAAAAGGGCCACACGCGCGACTTTATCGCAATTTTACTCCATCTAGAACATTTGGAAATACTTATAGCTCTGTAGCGGCGATAATTTAGAAACATGGGTATAATCCGAGCCAGTGTTGAGACAATTTAACGGAGTAATTTTTTGTCGAAAGTCTTGACTACTTTACGATTGACAGTTTATGCGCGTTGTTTATTTCGGTAATCGTCTATAGACCTACGTATATTTTGCAAGAAGCGAGCCCAAACCGTCTATGACCTTTTGGCTTTTCATCCGCGCATCTGCAAGTGCTGCGGGTAATTTCATTCTCGATATATCGAATTTCAACATAGCCGAGAGATTCGATTAGGATGTCTGTGGTACGTAAATCGAGCGAAACTGCGAAGTCGGTCGGGTTAATTTCGAAAACGATTTATGACTTGGAAATTTTTTACCGACCGAGAAATAGTTCTCGGCTATTGTCGAATTTGCAGCTCTATTTGACTTCACGGTGCATACAGAGTTGGCCTGAATTTCGGTGCAGAATGCAAAGGCAGGGTTTGTGGGTACGAGGTTGAATCGTCGTCGTTATCTGTACATGTTTTTTCATGGGACAGGAATTTGTTTTGCACTGATTCGGAGTGTTGGGTAAATTTTTCCAAAGTAAAGTTGGGATAAAAAAAAAACAGAGGTATGATTTGACAAAGAAGTCATTTTCGAACGAAATTTTCAAAAATTAATGATTTCGATCGGGCAAAAATCGGTCATAATTTCGACCCAAAAAGTAATAACTCTGGCTAAAAATACTCAATTTTGACTGATTTTGAGCAGGAGATCCTCAAATGAGCTGTTGTATAACAAATTTTGAAAATTAAAAATTTTTGCACTGCCATTTTGCTTCCTTTCCCTTTGAAACCCGCTGCTTCAAAATTTTCTATCTTCCTATTCTCAAAAAAATTCGCATTTAAATTCTCAATCAAAAATCTGTACTGATTCGATCAACAAAAGCTCATTTTAGAAGACAGGATGAAGAGGAATGCATCTTTTTCGTAACTTTTTTGCAACAAAGAGAACCAAAAGAGCAAAGATAGATGATTTTTTTTTTTAAATGAATAAAACGAAGAAAGGTGGGTAATGAGTATCCCCTCGGGCCCTCACAGCGTGAAAAATTCATAATCCAGATAATTTTATTCGAAGCATGAAAGATGGAATGGAGTGAAGGACCAATTACGTAACATCGGATGCATGCTGATTTCCCAAAAATTACCAAAAATTATTACAGTTTGATCATTAGGAAATTTTTTTTTTCAATTTATAGCTTTTATAACTTTCATACGAGTATGAAATACTCTGCTATCAGCAGCACAAATCAAACTGAATTGCTGGGAAATGAATAAGAATCCTTGAAAAATTTTAGCATGAAACTGATACACTTATTTTTTTTTAAAAAGAAAACAAATCCATGAATAAAAATCACTACCTAAGAAATTACAAGAGGATTGACAGGTGACGAGAAGAGGTTTGGGCAAAATTAAAAAAGAATTTTTTGAAAAATATTTAGAAATGCAAGAATAAAATTACAACAAAAATTGTTCGTTTTTGATTGCATCCCATCAGCATAAATTTTGAACGCAATAAAATTTGCTACTTTCAACAATCAACATTCATCCCTTATTTTCCTTAAAAAACTGTAGTAATCTAAAAAAATGAACGTATCATAAGTACATAATAAAATTATTAAAATTTTTACCAGAATTCTGATCAAAAAGTTAGCTTAGGTATTGACAGAGAAAAAAAAACAGCTTTAAATTTTGGTTACGATTTTTAAAGGCAACCAAACATTTCAAATTTATTCAAAGTTAAAAAGTTTTCAAGTTGTTTTCCGAATTTTAATTTTAATTTTTGATTAGTTCGGTTCCGGATTACGGTTCAGCTTCCTGCATAAAATAAAATGAAAATTTTTCTCTTTTTCATGAAAATTTACAGACTGAATTTTTTTTCCGATAAAATACCTTGATTTTTAAAAAATCAGATAAAAAGCTAGAATTTTCAAAAGATCCTGTAGAATTTTCCCAAACGAATTGTCTCTTTCTCTGAAACACATGTGGAAAAGGCTGAAAAATGATAAAATTCGAGATTTTGTAACATTTGCATTTCATTACACCTAACTACAGGGTGACCCAGAAATCTGTTCCTCATTTTTTTCAAATCCACAGAGTGGTTCACTTGAAAAAACGATGGGTCGCCTACGAAATAATTAGGTATGCAACTTCTATAATCCTATTGTGTACTTCAAAACTGAAAAAATTGAGTTCGAAATGATTTTCACACCACCCTGTATATTGAATTAATTTTTTTTCAGCAAAATCTGCATATTTTTGGAACCCCTGTAATCTCATAATGAACTTCGTACAACTGGAAAAATTAAATGGTATGGAGAATTTGAAACATTCCTGAATTTTTCAAGTCAAAATGGGGGCGAAATTTTCTTCAAAATTTGTCTAAAATCTAAAATTCTAATTTTTCAATTTTTTCATCTCAATGTTAGTTATGCAATTTTTCATAAGTCATCAAATTTTTAATTTGAACGCAATTTTGTCAACTTTCAAGATGATCGAAGCTTGTGTCCTCATCATTGATTCGCTTAAATCACCATTCTGGACAAAAGAATTGAATTTGCCATGAAAACTGCTGTGAAAAGTCTCCCCTACTTTTGCTTTTTCTGCAAATTTTTCAAAATCAAAAAAGTCAAAATTTCCAAAGTTTTTTCGACAAGTCCAAAAAATTGTTTGAAATCTGAAAAAAATTTGCAAGTTCAGAAAGTCTAAAACAGCCTGACAAAATGTCGGAAAGTCAACGTGACCTCTGATTCTGAAATTTTTCAAGTCCAGGAAGTCTGCTTGACAAAATGTCGGAAAGTTGGCGTGATATTTTCTGGAATTTTCCAAGTCCAAAAAGTTCAAAGTGTTTGTCTGACAAAATGTTTAAAAGTCAGCGTTAAGCAAAAAGCTATCTGACAAAATTCTGATTTAAACTTTTCTTGAAATTTTTCTAGTCCATAAAGTTGAAATTTTCCAAGTCCAAAAAGCCAGTGGAAATCTCAAAATTTTTCCAGGTCCAAATTGAAAAAGCATATCCTAATACTTGCAAGTCAGTAGCATATTCACGGGGGGAGGGGGGTCCAGAGGTCTAGACATCCCCATAGATAACTAAAAAGTAGGAAAAAATGATAGAATTTCAGCTTTTGAATGCCTTTCTTGATACACGAAATTAATTTTTTTTTCGGGAAGACCTTTAACTCCCCCTCATCACTTTGAATGGCTGTCCAGGTACGCTATCAATACAGGCAATTCATTTTTACTTTCTGAAGAAGTATATTGCGAATTTTTATAGCCATAAAGTCAATAGGTATACTGATTTTTTTCTGTTTTGTTTTACTACTTGGGTTTAACTGGATTCGGTATATAAAACACAAAAAAGACCCTTTTTTCAAAAATAACACCTATTTAGGGAGCCACAGCTTCCCACCAGAGTGATCTACAGAACTAAAAAAATTTCCTAACAAAGTTTCAATAAAAAATCAACATCAAAAAACCATCAAAATCAACCACCATTAATTCTCGAGCTTCCCTCCCTATCCCATCTAATCGAACGACACCTCGATAAATCACGACACTTACGAGTATGTCTATATACGACGACGTTTACATCCAATAAAACCCTTAATAGCTGCTAATTTACCAACACCTCGTAAAATCGCTGCCCAAATATTTAACGTCTTGCACGCAGCTCCACCATCACACCATGCATAGTATAATACCAAAAGCTACAGCGACACCGACACGACACGACAGATACACAATGCAAATGCAACTCTTTGCCAAAACACTTCTATGAATCTAGACTTACATAAGTACATAACAAAGGGCTCGACAGTCGACTTATGCGACGCTGACGCGTCGATACCGAGCATAGCTCAACCGCCAATTAATTATAATTGCGTTTTTTTCAATTAGAGCAAAAGGCCAGCTTCTCACGGTCTAACGAGAAACGATTCCTTTGAAGGGGATAGTTCTCAAAAAAGCATTTTACGTTACAGCCGACGAATTGATAAACTGCGTTAGAAAAGCTGAGTTTCTACACCAACATCGCGAAGTTTTAATTTTAAAAAATCCAATTCAGCAATGTTATTACCTATCAAAAGTAAATATGGTTAAATAGGCATTTAAAAATTTTTGAATTTAATTTTGCTACTCATTTATTTTTCAATTCACGAAATGAATACTTCTGTGATGAAGTTTTTAAATTTTCCATCGCGTATATCTTGAGAACCGGTTCATAAAAAAGAAAATTGTATATAAACTTTTTTGAGCGCCTTTTCGAGTACTATCAAAAAGGTTATTTACATATTTCACGTAACTGCTTTATTCTAGGTGTTAGAGGCTTTTGAAATTTTCAGTCGCGAATAACTCGAGAACCGGTTCATAAAAATGAAAATTGTATATAACATTTTTTG
>FIZU01057352.1:0-11624 GCA_900064475.1 Pseudococcus longispinus
CCAACGAGCAAAAAAAACGTCCCAATGTCGCTACTGTTATTATATGTATACTGTGGGTGTACTGTCACAAGTGTGGGTGAAGAGCTAACTCAAAAACTTGAGACACATCCTCCTGAAGATGTTATAAAATTCTGAAAAAAGTGCTGAATTTTGATTTGGAAATTTTGTTAGACACCCTCTTCTAAAAAAATGTTCAGCTACTGCAGATTAGAAAAAAGGGGGCTTCAAGTTGAACTGGCATTTTCTAGATCTAATTTTCGTTCTCAACTTCATGAAATAATGCAATTTTGATCCTTTTTTTATTCAATGAGAAGAGATGGCGAAGCGAGCTGAAAGTTTTTGGTTTCATTTTATGTTAAATTGTTGAAAGCAGGTCCCTCTCATCAAACTTCGGGAACAGGGACAAAAAATTTTACGCGGGCTCCTCTTTTCGTCATTCAAGAGTAGTGATGTTCCTTGAAAAGTTGTGAAATGAAAAATGTGTTTACTTTTCATGAAAAGTGAAAATGAAAAGTGTGAGCTTGAAAAGTGAAAAGTTACACTTTTCAATGTTTACAAACCGATGTGACATATCAATTGGCATTAATTTTTAGCGCTGAAAATGATGGTCTGCACTAATTGCGATTCATTTGCGGGGATATCTCACTTGGAAATTTTTTCCAATGAGCAAAGATAACTGCAATGGCACCATGTTGTGAAAGATACCATCTACTGATATGGATTGTTTAAATTTGTTGACTTTGACTTCATTCTTGAAAAAATTTTCTGTTCTATCAAAAATTAGGCGCATTCTTTCGTTGAACTTTTTATTGCTTCATCTCGATGACAAAATGTTCAACTTCGTCAAAATTTTTTATTATTTTCATTGCAAAAATTTCATCACAAATTTCAGCTATTTTACTATTTTTTTCATAGCTGCATTAAAAATTATTTAGGCTACTTATTGTTCAATCTAACATTTTTATTTAAGCATCATAAAATTTCTACTCTTTCATAATTTTTTTTATTGCTACCGCTGCACTTTCTTTGTTGGCTTTATTAGAAAATTTTTCTTATTTTATTCAACTTTTTTGCTGCTCCATCTATGGAGTATGGTATTTTATTTTTTTCTTGTTTGGTCATGACAAAATTTTACAAATTTATTGCTGTTACTTTTATATTTTCTATTTTTTCATGAAATTTTCACCACCACTGTTTCATTTCAGCTAAATGTGATGTACCTATCAATTCATTAAATTCCGTACCCATCTCGAATTGAAATTTGAAAATTTTATAATCCATTACATACTTATGCTAACTTACATATTCGGTTACCAACCTTGCAAATTTCAAATTTCGTTCGCTTTTCACGCTCGAATTGCGGATATTTCATTCGCACACAGCATGCCATGGCACATTTTCGAGCGATAGATTAGGTATACCAAACCTTGGGAATATTATTGATGTAGCACTTACAATGCTCGACGTAACGGATTAAAGAGAGAGATCGGCTTTGCATAAAAAAATCTGCGACTAATTTTGCACGAAGAGACGAAGGAAAAAAATGTCTCCATTACTTGGGCCGGCTTTAATATTCATATCTCATACAAGTTTGTGGGCCCCTATCATCAACACGCCGCCAACATTCAAACTCGATTTTTCCATTTCCGACTGAAGTATGAAAATTTTCAATGCAATTGCTTTAGAATGGAAGCGAAAAAGCATTTGGCAAGTTTTTTTCCTTTATTATTCGGTGATGAAAACATTCTGCTCGGTGAATAACTAAAACTTGCGGGTACGAATTTCAATGAAATGAGCAAAATATTTCATTGAGGAGGGTTTTTCTTTTAAAAGGGGTTAAATTTGGTGAATGGAAAATGTCACATTTTATCATTCTTCGTTTATACCGCGTACCTACGCCAACTCGGTGAAATTTCCAACCCGCCGAATACCTACCAAAGCTACCTACATCGTGATTATTGGTTTATTATTATTTTTTTGCAGAAAATGTACGGGTTATTGCTGGAAAACTTTTCGGAGTACGTTAAAAGCGTGTATGGCGAAGATAAATGGGAAGAGATACGAAGAAAAGCCGGCGTCGAGCAGCCCAGCTTCAGCGTGCATCAGGTTTATTCGGAATCCTTAATACCTAAATTAGCCAGGAGTGCGATGGAGGTACGAACATTACGATTATATAATCTAAACTTTAATTCCAGCTTTGGTTTTATTACTTTGCCGAAAATTCTAACCTAGCCAGTTTTTCGAATTACTTAACGCCCTTATTTTTGAATAATAACAGCGGATTTTATAATCAAACGAAACCGTCTCGTTTATTTTAGGTATTAAATATTAGTGAAAAAGATTTTTTCGATCGCTTAGGGGTTCACTTTGTCGGTTTCGTAAGTCAATACGGGTACGACCGGGTGCTCTCTGTGTTGGGAAGGCATATGCGAGATTTCCTAAACGGTACGTATTTCTACTTATTTTCATTACCTACTTGAAAATCGTTTAATATTACATTATCTTGATGTTTCTTTCTTTCAGGTTTAGATAATTTACACGAATATTTAAAATTTTCCTACCCGAGAATGCGTGCTCCGTCGTTTATATGCGAGAACGAAACCAGAGAAGGGTTAACCTTACATTATCGAAGCAAACGAAGAGGATTTGTGTATTACGCGATGGGACAAATCAGAGAAGTTGCCAGACATTTTTATAATAAGGTTTCATGTACTTATTTGAACCTTTCGTACGCTTAATTCTATCCACCGAGATGATGAAAAAAAATGGCAATATTTAATTTCGGGCGTATGTTTCATCGCAGGAAATGGAAATCGAATTGGTTCGAGAGGAAATCCTATTTGACACCGTTCATGTCACTTTCCAATTAAGATTCGACAACAGAGCTTTCACATTGGCGTGTATGTCAATGACAAGAGAAGAAAAACATTTACCAATAAGCGCCAACGTATTATTTGAAATATTCCCGTTTTGTATTGTATTCAGGTTAGTGCGCCTTTATAGCAGATTTTTTTCGTTTTTTCTCGAGAGACAACGAGGTGTCAGTTGGACCTTTTTACCCTAATTTCTTTTATTGCCATTTGCATAGGTAGGTGAACGAGTTGGCAAGTCTTTTTGTATCGAGTGTCATATTTTTTCCCGGGGAATCGATTTTTTTTAGATGGGGAAAATTACCTTTATTATGAAGTAAATACGTACGTATTTGAATTTATAGGTGATGATAGTTCGGGGGGTCGTGATGTACAGGTGTTCTAGGAAACGTGTGCAAATGTCAATTGTTCGTAGTTATCGAGAAGAAAGGTGGCATATATCGTAAATTGAAGGAGCTGTGACTAGTTTTTTGTTTCCATTTGAATTTTTTTAGGGTAAAAATTCGTTATGAAAATTATTCTTGATTGAAAAAATTAAAAGTACCTTCTAATGAAAGTAAAAAGCCTCCTCTGCAACCTACCGATCATTTCTATTTCCGTACTACCCATGAGAGATTGAAAGTATAAAACATAGAATATGCTTTTGCTCTTTCTGCTACGTCAAACTGAAGCGCACATCCCAATCTAACATATAATGTCTGATTTTATCTAATTGTAAGTTCGAAGAGTCGGACACAATGTAATCATGTCACTTGAAATGTCTAAAAGTCAAATTTTTAAACTATCTAAATTTTTCCAAGTTCAAAAATCAATTGACACTTGATAAAATTTTTAAAAATCGAAAAAGTCAAAATTTCTGAAAATTTTCAAGTCCAGAAAGTCTAAAATAGTTTGACAAAATATCTGAAACTCAGTGTAATCTCTAACATTGTTCAAGTTTAAAAAGTCTGCATAAACTCTGAACTTTTCCAAGTCCAAAAAGTGAATGGAAATTTGAAAATTTTTTCTAGTTCAAAAAAGTTTGACAAAATGTATAAAAGTCAGCAACTTCAAAAAAGTCTCACAAAATGTCTAAAAGTCACCGTTAGGTGAAAAGCTATCTGATAATATTCTGATTTGAACTTTTCTTGAAAATTTTCAAGTTCATAAAATTGAAATTTTCCAAGTCCAAAACAGTCTGACAAAATGTATGAAAGTCAGCATGATCTCTGAAATTTTGCAATTCCAAGAAAACTGCCTGGCGAAACGCCTGAAAGCTACCCTGATTTCTGAAATTTTTCAAGTTCAAAAAGTCTAAATTGTTTTTGTGACGAAATGTCTAAAAAACAACATTATCTTAAAAATTTTCAAGCCCAAAAAGTCAGCGGAAATATGAAAATTTGTTCAAGTCCAAAAAAGTCTGACAAATGTCTAAAAAAAAAAAGTAACGAAATTCCGTCACACTGACTTTAAGACATTTTTGGACTTGAAAAATTTTTCAGATTTCAAACGATTTTTTGGACTTGGAAAATTTTAGAAATTCTGATTTTCGATTTTGAAAAATTTTATAAAGTGGTCAGTTGACTTTTAAACTTGAAAAAATTTAGATCGTTTCAAAATTTGACTTTTAAACATTTCACGAGACATGATAATATTGTCTTACAATTAGATGTCAGACTGGGTAGTATGGAAATGGAAATGACTAGGGGAGGCCCAGGAGGGGCTTTTTACACGTATTTTCCCATAAGATTTATGGTGAAATTTTTCATTAGAGATTCACTCGTTTTTCATCGTGGGGTACCTACCTAGTACAAGTCACAAAATGTAGGTAATTTTAGTTACTTGAAGAAAATTTAAAAAATTGAAATTTGCAGAGTTAGGTATGGTACTTAATTGAAATAAGTGGATTTACACTTTTCAATTATCGCTCAATTATATTTCTGCTTTTTAAACCTCAATTGTGCGAAGATTTGAAAGTTCATTAAACGCAATAATCCAAATCTTGTTTCCTGAAACATTCTATAGTATTGATCTCATCGTCAGTTTCCAATTTTCCACTCGATAGGTGATGCTGCAACCTAAATTACACGTATGCGAGTGAATATCTACGTTTGAAAATTATAAAGGGATTAGGTATATGTACTTAGAACACATACGGTATGATTGCAGGGTATCAAACTTAAACAAAGCTGGTATGTTTGCTCGGATTCCAAATTAATGGGGCATGTAGTAAAAATTCTCAACATTTGCTTAGCATTTTCTACTAGTCTGAAAATCATACATCAACGAAACAATAAACTATTTAAAAATCTAAAATACTCGTAAA
This sequence comes from Pseudococcus longispinus, assembly GCA_900064475.1. Taxonomy (NCBI): domain Eukaryota; kingdom Metazoa; phylum Arthropoda; class Insecta; order Hemiptera; family Pseudococcidae; genus Pseudococcus; species Pseudococcus longispinus. The sequence goes on from FIZU01057352.1 coordinate 5,176, forward strand.
GTAAAACTTGGTATTTTTTGGGGTGTAACACTTCTTTTATTAATGTAAGAGCAAGGTCCATTTTAAATACTTCAAATTTTGGAAATTTGTTTCGAAAAATTATAGAAATATTTTAAAAATTGACTGATGAGTGAAAAAATCATTGAAAACTGGACCTATAGTCAGTTAGAAAAAATTTAAAAACAATTTTTTATGCCATTGAAATTTTTTGAAATTTTATAAAGTTGGTTGAGAATGAAAATTTCTTTTTTAATGTTGTAGAAATATTTGAAAAGTCGTGTTCTAATTACATATCTCAAAGTTTGCCAAACTATCCTAAACATTTATTAAAATATGCGAATTGATGAATTTGTAAATAAATTTTTTTCATCCTACAATAATTTTTAAATCATTCCAACAAAAGTGAAAAATATTTTGGACAGTTTTCTTGATACATATTTTAATCACTTTTCAGACGTTTTAAAAAAAGTTTTTAAAGTTTTATCATTTTTGAAGACTATATTTTGAAATATGTTTAAATAATGTTTTTAACAATTTTTATAATGAATAATAAGGTATTTAAATTTTTTTCGATAATTTTGTTTATTTTTTTTTTGGTCTGATGTTCTATTTATGGTTTAAGGAAGAGGGGAACAAATGTTCTGAGAGAACACTTTTCATCGGTATCTAGATATTTGAGTAGGATTTTAAGACATCTTTCAATTTTTCAAATTTTATTAAAATTTCTTGAGTGAATTTTCATTAAAATACTAGAGTTTAAAATATTCTTTAGTAGGGTAGGCCTTTTTTTTGAAAAATGGGTGGGGAATCGAAAAAAAGTTGTGGGGTGATGTCAAAAATCCGTGGAAATTTTTTTTGGTTTCTTACTTGAACCCCCATTTTGCATATGGAGTTGAAAAATTTTTAATTTTAAAAACTGCAAAAAAATTAAATTTTTTAAAAATTGAAAAATTTATTTTGTTGGTAGTTAATCGTATTGTTACCTTAGAAAAGTAAAAAAAAAAAAAAAATTTCGATTTTTTTTAAGGGTGTTCAGATGATTTTTGTACATGGTAAAAATGGTTACCTATTTCTGAGAATATCCCGAAATTAAATTCGAAACTCAGTCAAAGACGGTTTAATACCATTTTCTTTTTTTATGGGTCCTCAAATTCCTTCATTACCGAGGTCATCTTGTAATTTGATGTTATTTTACAACAATTTGAGGACCCCTAAAAAAGGTAAATGGTATCGGGTTTATCCTCGTGCATCTGGAGTGAAAATCAAATCCCTAATATGGATTGAATCGTATTTTTTTTTAATTCAATTTCGAAATATCCTCAAAAACACCCATTTTGGCCTTGTACAAAAATCATCTCAACACCCCTAAAACAAATCAGAAATTTTTTTTACTCTTCCGTGGTTACAATTCAATTCTCGAAAATTTTTAAATTTTGAAACCTATTTGCAAAACTAGGGCTCAAGCCAGAGAACCAAAAAAATTTCCAGAGTCTTTTAACATCGCCCCACACTTTTTTCGATCACTCCCCACCCCGGCATTCAAAAAAAAATGAAGACCAGCAATCCAGCATCGATAAAAAAGATTAGCTATAGCTGTAGCTTAACCAGGCATGAGTAGGTCCGGTTTTAGTAAAAAATGTTCAGAGGAGGGGGTTCAAATTTCTGTATTTCAGAATCTGTTTGAAAATTAGTTGATGTAGCTTTACTAATTCATTAATTTTTTGAACTGAAAAATATTAGATACAATAGGTCGTTATATTAATTTTTAAGATCATCGGGAGGGGGGTCCAGACCTCTTGGATAATCCCTCCTCAAATAAATTACAGAAATTGAATCTTAGGAAGCCTTTTTGACATTTTTATACCTTTTTAATATGTTTTTCAGACTTTACAAAACTTATTATTTTTTTTTTTAGAATTTGTCAATAATTCTACAAAAAATATTTTATATTAGTTTTTATTTCAACGACTTTTCCATTTTAAACTTGAATAAAATATCAGTTATCCCGCAATTATAATCGGAATACCTGTTCCAAATCATATACAAACGTTTGCATATAATACTCCTACTGGTATGCTATTGTCATTAATTCCATTTTTTCTCTCTTTTTTTTGACTTGGTCAGCTCAGATATGGTGATTCGAAGTATCGGCAATTCATTAATGGTCATTTTGCCCGATTTAGTTGGTAAAAAAGTGAACAACTGGTTTGACTTGGTTCGTCCTCTAATCGCTTTTAAATTTCAAAATGTGAGTCAATTTATCATACAAACGTAGATATATTTACATACAGGTTTATTTACAAACATTTACATTTACCTTCTGTAATTTCACGCAGATTTTAAATCGCACAAATAATATTTTCGAACTCGTTACCGTCGAACCGGTGTTAACAAAGAAGCCTTCCGATCGTTCTCTAGACGCGATGATAATGAGCGATGAATCAGACTGCGGTCCAGACGATAGAAAATTAAGACTCAAAGGTACGTATCGAACGGGTACAATTTAATCGTACGTACATAGTATAAAATTAACAAACTCAAGGAACTATTATCTCACTAATGAATATAATTTACATATATCTAGGTCAAATGATCTATATGGACAATTGGAGGATGATGATGTATTTAGGAACTCCAGTGATGCCAGATTTGAATTCATTAATAATTACCGGTCTTTACATTAACGATTTATCGATGCATGATTTCAGCAGGTATACGACTATAGCTACGTGTTGTACTTTCAACACATTTATTCGTTTTAAATTAGAAGGTGTGCCGGTGAATGACCGTTTAGTTGTAAATACGTACTTAAGACTAATGTTATGAGTGTACTGAGGAAGAGAGATCTAACTCTTATGATCTGTATAGAGATAATGTAACAGTGATTTAGCCTTATAAAGTAGATAGGTTCTTATTTTTATAAATTAAGGACATGCTTATCAAGCTCTTCCTGATTTATTTATGCTTTCTCATTATTTTAAATTGTTCAAAAAAAAGAAAATCTCAAAAAATCGTAATTTTAAGGGCAAGAGATGGGTGTAAGAGGGACAGAAAATTTAAAGATTTCTAAAAAAAATGGCTACAAATTGCACTTTAAAATGGATTTTAAAAGAAAAAATGGTATAAAAAATTGAAATTTTTTGAATAATTGGCTTAGGATTTTTTGGTCTGAATCCAAGATTTCAATCTTCTAGATTTCAATTTGGAAGGCAAAGGAAATAATTTTTCGAGGTCAAATACTTGACGTGAAAAAATCAAACTTGAACTTTTTCAACTTTTTTACTAGTTCAAAGAGCTAAATTATGGATATTTTACCTCATATTTCAACAGTTTAATTCAGAGTCTATAAAGAGAAAAATGAGCCGATATGCTATTATTTTCAAGGATCCCATTCTTCGAGGGTCTATTCCCTTTCCTTGAAATTTTTCTATCTTTGTTCCTAAGGCCGATTTTGAAAATTTTTTCAAACAAAAGTTGTAGACGGAGATCCTAGAAATAATTTCGTTTATTACAAAAATTTCGGTTTGACCCTTCTCTCCCCTCCAATTTTGCATAATACGTATGAAAATCACCCTTGAACTTGAATGGTACTCTTCACAACATCTCGATGCGACTTTGGCTTGCAGTGCAGCCAAGAGGAGAAAAGTAGGTTCTGTAAACAGTCGATTTGATTGTAATTTGACCAGACAATTCGATAAAACCATGAACACGGAGCAGGCATATCATTTTTTAAAACTCCTTTTTTAAAAGACCACCACCTTTCCAAAAAAATCTCCCTATTTGTGTATTTAATGCTCTAGTTGAAAAAATGTTCAAATAAAAGAGATATGGATAAAGACTTTTGGAATAATTTTGATTATTATACAAAAATTGCGATTGGACCCCTCTCTCCCCTCCAATTCAGCTTATTACTTCTGAAAATCATCCGATGATTTACACATGTACGTATTATATGTGAAATTGGAGGGGAGGGAGGTGTCCAATCAAAATTTTTGTAATGACCCAAATAATTTTTAGGATCTCAATCTACAACTTTTGTTTGAAATTTTTTTCAAAGTTGGCCTTAGGAACGAAGATAGTAGGCTTTGACGGAAAAAGAGTGGGCCCTCGAAAAAAGAGTCTTAAAATAATGGCATACTGGCTCATTTTTTTCTTTATTGACTCTAGATTAAGATTGAATCATAAATCTTTTAACAAAATAATCGCATGAAAGTTACTTTTACAACGGTACTATATCGTCAATAATTGGCGTGGGGAAGGGGGTGATTTTTTTGTGGTTTTCATTCCCTTTGCAGTCTTCAATCATTGATGATTCTAGCTAATTTTCCTCATTAAAAAGGATAATTTTCACTTAATTTACGAGAGTTGGTAATTTTTTTCTTCTTCTTTTTTGACTTTTTGTACCTTTACCATCCTCAATAGGCGAATTTTCGAAAAATTTGACTCGTAATTGTTTTAAAAAATCTAGTTTACAACATTTGATGTAGGTACCTATTCTGTCTGCATTGTTACTCAATTCGTGATTTTAAGAAGTGACTGGTGAGATTATCAAAAATTAGAGAAATATGGTCTCAAATATTTCATTATTTTTGGCTCGCTCTTTCCTTCTTGCTTTAAAATTGGAAAATAATTATTAGCTTGAAAAATGTCAAGAAAATTTGAAATTTCAAAATGTTGAAAAAAATTCAAGTGAATAAAAATTTTAATAAAAATTATTAAAATTTCCCAGAATGATTTTTTCAATTTTTTGAAGAGGAATTTGAAAAAATAGGAAAAATATAAGCATAAAAATGAAGTTTAAATTCAATTTTTTCTCAAATCTTTTTAACATTTCATGACCATTTTTCGACAACCTTGAAAATTTTCTATAAAAAAAAGTATTCTCAGCCCTTTTTATTTCCCTTCTCTCCCCCCTCACCATTCTCTTCCATAAACTACTATTAATAATGCAATATCCAGTTCTGTAAACGACGTAGAAATTCGACCCAAACGAGAAATAAATTCGCCCAAACCTCCGAACCCGTGATATAATTTTTAATTTGAATATTCATGTAGTGTTTCGTTATTATTTCAAACAGGGACTTAATGTTAGCAGGAACGCAGCAATCGGTCGAATTGAAATTGGCTCTCGATCAAGAACAGCACAAGTCGAAAAAGCTCGAAGAATCGATGCGAAAACTAGACGAGGAAATGAAGCGAACGGACGAGCTACTTTATCAAATGATACCGAAACAAGTGGCCGATCGATTGCGAGCTGGTGAAAATCCAATTGATACTTGTCAGGTTAATATTTCATCGGTTTATTTATAAAAACCAACGAGAGTGGATGAAATTACCTTCGTGTTGGTATTTCGTTAAATCGAACAAATCTAAGTTTTTCTTTTTTTTTTAAATTAAAAGTGTCTTCGGTTCGAGTCTATTTTACTTTTTATTTTCAGATGTTCGATACGGTATCGATATTGTTTTCCGATGTGGTCACGTTTACTGAAATATGCAGTAGAATTACTCCTATGGAAGTTGTATCCATGTTGAATGCCATGTATTCTATTTTTGATCAGTTAACCGAACGAAATAAAGTTTATAAAGTGAGTTTATCAATAATTCGGTATTATTAGACGATTTTTTCTTCCAAGATGATTTATTTTTCATGTGTAATCTTAGGTTGAAACGATAGGTGATGCTTATATGGTTGTATCCGGTGCCCCTGAGAGGGAAAAAAATCACGCGGAGAAGGTTTGCGATATGGCATTGGATATGGTAGATGCAATTACTGATCTCAAAGATCCTTCTACTGGTTCGTATTATTAAACAGCGTAGGCGGGTTTATAGGGCTGATTTGGCTCTGAGCACCGAATTTGAAATTAGATATCCCGTGGAAGTTAGTCCGTATGGTCTAAAACCACCGTGGCAAAATTTTTAGCTCGATATCTCAACCCTAACCCCTTCTGGAGGGGTTAAATGCGGATTTTCATTGGAATTTCTATTTTTGGCAGTTTTCAACCGAATTTTTTCAAACTTGCAGGGATAGTAGTCAGTATCAAGGGTAATTTGTGGAATTTTTTGAAAAAAATTTCGAGCACTTTTTCAAGGTTAAATGGGCATTTTAAGCTTTCTAACGGTCATTTGGTAACCCCTTTCAGAGATTCAATTTTGAAAAAAGTTTATAATATGTACCTAGTCTAGATGTACAACCTCACATTTTTGTAGAATTTGATATCGTGGTGTGTCATCTTTAAAAAAGCAAAAAACCGATTTTTTTGCCTATTTTTCCCTTTAAATGGGTCATTTCTGGTGGAAAAAATTGTTTCTTGCAATATATCATTAATGACACCCGAATGCACCATCGACCTGAATTTGGATCTGATTTGTTCATTTCCCTTTTTTTTTAAATTTTCTTTTGAAATACTCGAATGACGCCATTTTGAGGACCCACAACCTCTTCAAGATGA
>FIZU01057354.1:0-16787 GCA_900064475.1 Pseudococcus longispinus
ATCGGAATTAAAAATTCATGAAAAAACGACAATAAAAGGGGTGTGGAGCGCAAACGGAAGGGGGTAGGGGTCCAAAACTTTGTCAAAAATTTTTTCTAGTCAAGGCACACCACTTGTGGTGTATAGGAGCCCAAAAGCGTTGGGGGCCGATATCACCTCTTATCCGGCCAAACCCTTTATTTCTGACCTTTATTTACTTCTGCCATAACACTGCTAAAGTACCATTATTCTAAAACCAAAAAGTCAGGAAAATAATTCGCCCAAAAACAAGACATTAGAACACTACGTATAAATTTGCTGCTGTTTGGCGATCTCCAATATTTTTTTTTTTTTTTGTCGAAATGATCCATATATTTATTTCTGACCTTCATTTACTTCTGCCATAACACTGCTAAAGTACCAATATTCTAAATTTCCTCTGAGCTTTGCTCGGGCAAGTTGAAAGATTCGTGCAAAAATCGTTCTATTTTTCTTTGTCTTGATTTCTTTTGACGAGATTGAGGTAATAACTGATGGAAAAATTAGGGAATTATACATAGACACGATTCAGTAGAAAAATATCCACGAATTAACCCACTTAAAAACTTTTATTTTTAAAAAAGCAAATAAAAATTCATATTTAATCATTATCGGACACTTCCCAGACGGGTCTCCATTTAAATTATGCTATGATTGTTCGTAACAAATTTATTCATGAAATTTCTTCAAAAAAATTTTATTAAAAAATGGGAAGAACATGAATAGAAAAAATTACGATGAAAATATATTGAAAATGAGGGCGGAAAATGTAAAACTAGTAAACCTACAAATTATGTGATTGAAGAATTCAACTTCGGCAATATTTCAGCCTTGATTGTGCTCCCCGGCACCTCCGACCTCGCTTTACCGGAATATTTTGATTTTCGCCAAAGCTGGAATAGTTCAAAATTGCCTTTGCTTTTTCTGTATCGTGCAGAAATTCGTCAATTACCTCTCCATCCTGAGGTTTGTTGTCAAGTTCCCTACTACTGCAGTACTATCAAGTATCAACCTCTCAACACTTCTTTTGCATTTTTTTCGTTGCTTACTAAACGAAGATTCTTTTTGTTCAATTGAGTCAGTATGAACGAAATTGCTGTTGCCAGTGAACATTCTACTTGTTCTACGCTCAGATTGCTTAGCTGCGTCGAATTTCCCTCAACCAAAATTTCGGATCCCACACGAACAAATCATACCAAAAAGATTCTCCAGCGGGTCTTGGTTCAGTGCTCTCGTGCACAAAAATCCAGAGTTTATCTTTTTGAATTTTCTGCTTTCTTCACAAAAATGAGGTTGCAGAAATATGAGAAGAAGAAAAGCTAAAAGAAGGCAGGAAAGGGCATAGCCGGTTAAGAATGGTGTTTTGGCCTTGGAAACATTTTTCGATCATTTTTGCTCCAAAAGGTCAATCGTAGTGAGAAAAAAATTTGTATCCCTAGGGCAATTTTTGAGGGAGGGAGGGACAAAAATGTGTTTTTTCGGTATTAATTTTCTCGTTTTTCATCAAATGCAGATAAACATTTCGCGTTTTTTCTAGTAGATTCTAGAAGGTCAGAAGGACCTCAAAAATTTTGAAAAATTTTTGACCTACTTTTGGTCAAATTATGACGTTTTAAAAACTTTGAGTCGCCATTTTGCAATGAAGGGTCGGAGGTGCAATAATTTTTACCCTCACAAAATACGTGTTATATATCCATAAGTATACCCTGAAAATTTCAAAAATTTCGGAATGGTGGAACGTTGTCAAAAAAAATGAAAACTGACCCATCGCGTCATAAAATACTACCCATTTTATACTTGAAGGAGGAAAAATTTTGAATTTTTTTCGGGATCCAACCCCCTACATTGATATCACTCTATAAAAAGATGATGCAGAAAATTTTTTATCCCAATCGATGCATGTTAACCCGTCCCTCAACAACCAGTTTGAAAATTGAACACAACGAGCTCGTACTCAGCATTACTCCACTACACCGCGTGGCAAATTATGAGCTCGCGCTAATTATGTTCAATTTTCAAAGTGTTCGTTGAGAGACAGAGACGGGTTAATAGGGATTACTCGGTACTAACGTCAACTATGTAAAATGAACACAAATACGTTTTCTTGAATCAAAATTGATAACGAAGGAGCGTAGTAATAACGAGAACGAAGTAAAATGAACACAAATACATTTCTAAATGAGTCAATGAAATAATTTTTTTCTTTCACAGGCTACGTTATTGCGAGGAAGTTGGATTTACGCGATCAGATGTTCAATTAATGCACCCTCGGCGTGAATTACATTGATCGGGATAAAAAATTTTCTGCATCATCCTCTCATGGAGTGACATCAATCTAGGGGGTTGGATCCCGAAAAAAATTCAAAATTTTTCCCCTTCAAATATAAAATGGGTATAGTATTTTAGGACGCGAGGGGTCAGTTTTCATTTTTTTTGACCATGTTCCACCATTCTGAAATTTTTGAAATTTTCATGGTATACTTATGGATATATAACACGTATTTTGAGGAGGTAAAAATTATTGCACCTCTGACCCTTCATTACAAAATGGCGACTCAAGTTTTTAAAACGTCATAATTTGGCCTAAAGTTGGTCAAAAATTTTGAAAAAAAAATGTTGAGGTTTTTCTGGGCCCTTGAATCTACTAGAAAAAACGCAAAATTTTTATCTGCATTTGACAAAGAACGAGAAAATTAATACCAAAAAACACATTTTTGCCCCTCCCTCCCGAAATAATTGCTCTGAGAGTCAAAAATTTTTTCTCACTTTGATTGACCTTTTGGATGAAATTGGTTTAAATCCGTTTCCAAGGCCAAACCACCATTCTTAACCGGTTATGCTCTTTGAAAAAAAAGATTTGTAGGCTTTTGGATCTTGTACTCTCAACTGACTCATATTCTAGGAAGTAATATTTGAATACTGGGTTGCACATATCATGAAACATTTGAATACAGAGTACCTATTGCATATATTTTGAAGACATACGACTTGCTAACTCTAAAAAGGGGGGTTTCAATCTTTTTTCATATTATTTGTTCTTGATACGACTGGAACACGAATTAAATAAAGACTCTGAAAGCAGCTCCTTTCTCAGATGGAATGTTTTTTCAGGGCGCTGAATATTTTATCCCTCTACCTGAAATTTGCAAGTGGAGCGAAATATCGCTGACCCGCTTAGACTTCGTTTAAAATATACGAAGTGAGAAATCGCTGGTATATATTTAATTGTTTTGACTAAAATCTGACTACGAGTATATATAACTGTCGAGGAGTTAGCGACGACATATTTTTGAAACCCAATACCGAAACTTTTGATTTTGAAGCCGAATATTTCTCATCCATAATTTGTAAATCTAGAATTTTATGTGGCGCTCTCCCGACTACTCATCAACGAAAAAGGACAAAATTCAAATAACGTTTTGTGGCGCTACAAACTGTGAGCCTGAACATTACCTGTTCAACATAGAAAATGCTGAAAAATTGTCTCTTTTTCGATGAATCGTTTTCATTGTCTGCAATAACTCTCGTATTAGGCTGTATGACTTCCAGCTTGACGTCAAAATACCGATTTTTTCAGGGATTTCAAGATTGTTCCGTTAAAACCGTGGTTCAAACAAACACATGTTGTGTAGTACACAACACGCTATGATTGTTGCTGGAAGCATATCAATTCTATTCATGTTTAGGTAGTTTAATCTCTTCATCAAGTTGGCTGTTTGTTGAATAATAGCCATTAATTGATAACGATCATTCCATTGCGTATCTACATTTCATCAGTATTTGCATTTTGTCGATAACTGAAAAAACAACATGAAAAGAAACAACCCTCGCAAGTAACGAAATACCACTTAACGTATTTGAAAAGTGGCTAAAAACCAGTTTCAATGAATTTTTTCTCAAAAAATGCAGTTCGAAGAAATGGAAGAGTTGAAACCCTCCAAACAGTAACTTACTTAATTACTGTTTGAAAACTTCACATCTACGAACCAAAAGGTTGATACTGGGTCCATAACAATAAGCGCTGATGTACTTTTGTCCTTGCATTTATCAGGATTCATATTTTTGATGAGGTAGGAATCCAAATCAGTTTAATCGTATTTACAAGGGCTCAATGTCAAGAAATATGTCGAAGGTCCGTAATTGTTAATCATGGCGTAAACGTCTTGTCTTACCTAACGTTTTCGTCTTTAAAGAATTCAAAATCTGCAGGCGAAGATTCGGTACGTCTTCGGATTCAAAGCTGAAGGGAACGCGGAAGGCCAAACAATACATAAACAGGCAAACGAACGCACCGCAGTCGAATATAAAGGTTTCATTTTATAAGTTGATTAACAAGCAAAGCTCCTTCATTTCTCCGAACTGCAATTTTGGAGAACAATTTCATTGAAACTGGTTTTTAGCTGCATTTCAAATGTTTATGTGGTATCTCGTTGCTTACAAGGCTTTTTTTTTCATTTTGGTTTTTCAGTGACCAACGAAATGCAAATACCAGTGAAATGTACTCGACGGAATATCATTTTTCAATCACTTGTTATTATTCAGCTAACAGTCAATTTGAAAAACAAGATCGTTAGCTGCTCTTTTTTGGACTAATTCTCCGATGTTGCCTCTTTCAAGCTTAAAACAATCTGAACGATAGCAATCTCTATGAAAATTTCATTTTTCTCGGTTTTATTGTTGTTACTACATTGAAGTACCAAAAGAGGGATGGAGATTGCCTGAATACGAATGAAATTTAATTAAATAACGCTTTAGCTATATTAGTTTTGTATTCGAAACTTTTTTTTCGCACGTCCATCCGTTATAAAAATTATAAGTTAGCTTTTGTCACCGTAGTACATGCAACATTTTCATCTTTTTTTTGTTATATCTCGCTCTTTTGCTACTTTTTTCTTTTATTTCGAAAAAAAAGAAGAAAAGAGAGAGAAAAAAAAGGATAAAGTTGAAATGTGAAATGCGACACGGCAAAATGGCGTCGATGCAAACGCGCGGGACACTATAAGGGACAAAGAATTGGCCGACATCCTGGCTGTGAATCCTGATTTATGGGGATCGTTCTAAATTCCGTATTCGTTTCGGCGACAGTGCAGAATTTTCGGGCTTAAAACCGCTTTCAGACTTAAGTTATTCCACTATCTTCTCTGTGTTTTACCGCCAAAATATAGACTTAGACGACTAATAATTCATAGTGTATTACTCCGACGCTCTGGGTATACGGTATTGCTTTTATCCTGTATCATAAAATTTTCTCTCTCGCTCTCTGCGTTTCTTCTGCAGAGATGCGAGGATGCAGGACGTCGTGGCAAATGTATGCCATTGTTTTATATGCCTCTTGTCGCCGCCGAACCCGCTTCTATGCTGTTTCGGTGGCGTAATTATTTTCCTTTCGTAAGACCGTCTTTTCCGACGAATTATTTAAAAGCTGTTGCGGAAAAATTTACTCGTTGGGAGGATTTGCCGCAGAATGAGGATGCGTATCGAACGTTTGCGTGGTTTTTACGAGTGGTGTGCTGTTTGGGAGAAATTGAAGATTTTTTTATTTGGTAGAAAGGTAACATTGAAATAATTCTATATGTTCTGAGAACCTTGAAAATATTCAAAATTGCTTTGTACGGGGTGTTTCATAGCTTCTGTACTTTTTTCATTGGGTAAATGGGCAACTCATACTGAACACAAGTTGGTATGTTTCACTACCCTTGAAATTGATGGGACACAGGTTATGTTCATTCGAAAAAAGTAGGTTTATATGAAGAAAAATTGTAAATTTTACAAAACTTGAGAGGAAAATGTATTTTTTTTGGTGTTTTTCGAATATTTTATGATTTATTGGGGCTTCACGATGAAACCGAAACACCCTACCTATCATAGTTCAAATTTTATGACATCAAAATGATGATCAAGATTGAATTTTTTTGAATACCATCAATTAGGCCCATTCAATTCCAAAAGTAGTCGAACATACATACATGTGCTCAGCATGTGTTGTCTACTTATGCTGTGGAAGGAGGGACATCAACTATGAAACACCGTGGTCAATGAAAAAGTTCGTGATAGCTGGTTTTAATTTCGATATGCATTTTCGGGTTCAAATATATTATTTTATTAACGTCTACAGATTTATAACAATGGAGTTTGTGAAGTTATCGCAATTGAATTTTATATCGACGATGATATTCATTCCCCCCATTTTTTTCGCTCAAAAAATTTCATATTTTTTCCCGATAAAAAAAACAACAGAACTATATCGAGCTATAAATTACCCTGTTTTAATTTTTTTATATTTATACCTTCGAGTATATCGTGTTTTTACAAGCTTCGTACCCTGATAGGTCAAGATAGACGCAGATCTAGCGAAAACTTGTTCGAGTACATCACGTTTTCCTCCTTCCGGACGAAACTTTTCATATTAGCGACACACGTACACGTTGAACGCAGCCGAGTGCCGGGACAGGGAGCGAGGCAGAGGATCAAAAAGACGAGGCGGCGAAGTTGGTTTTTTATAGTTCCTGGCGCCGATATTTGGCTCTCCCTCGTCGTTTCTCCGGCTTACATGGCGCCGTACTAGTTCCCAACACGCAACCCTTTGAACTTAATCGTAAACGCGACTGTATAACCTTCTCGCTCTCTCCTTTTTACTTTATTTTACACTGCGGCCGATTCTTCTTTGCCGCATTAAAATTAACCAAAAACTATATCGTTACGAGTAGCTCCCAACAAACCGCCAACTTGAAATAGTTTTTATTTCTCTGGCGTAAGAATTTAATTTTTTCAAGACGTCTATTCTCTTCCCTCTGTCTCTTCGCGACTCTTTATCGTTATGTTTTTCCAAGACGCCGCCCTCATGCGTCGGTCACAGTCGAGTCGCCGCTGCGGTAAAAATGTCGACGCCGAATGGCTTTTTTAGCATTTTTTAAAAACTTCTTTATGTATTGCTGGGCTTTTTACATGCGTTTTTATATCCTTTCCGAGAATGATTCATCGTTGATTTGGGGTACCAAGGCGTACAGAGGGTTCGTCTCGAAGTTGGAATAAATTGATGAAATAAAAAGGATTGGCGCAAATAGAGGGTTATAAGAAAAGCAAAACGTACTGCGCGAATACGTGTAATTTGTACGAAAGTATGGTCTATAAAACGTTACGTACGACGTCGTGTCATTTTATCGGATCGGACTAGACTGGCTGGAAAGGACTTGGTAATACGTACTACGTAGGTAGATATACTTACGTACGCTTGTACAGATACGTCGACCAAAGAAATAATTTACGACGTTTTGCTCAAATATTGTACCAGCGTCGCGTCGTTTTTTCCTCCGAAAGAGTCATTTCTCATGTTGGTATTTGGTTTTTAAGGTTTTATGGGCTAGGTCAGCTGTATTAGTTCTAATTAGAGGGTATTATTTTGAAGGGCGAGGTTAGAAAATACAAACGAGGTCTCTAACCTTCGAGATTAGTTCATGTGTATGATGAAAAAAAGTTGGTAATACTGGACAGACTACCCACAGCATTTGCAATTTTTGTTTTGTTTTGTTGAGAAGGAAAATATACATTTTACTTTGAACATGATGTCAGGTTGCCATTTTATTCCTGTTAATTTTTTTATGAACGTATCTACAATTCATTTTGAACTACAAGTTGTGTCTTGAAAAACTTACCTCTATTTCATTGGATGCAACAAATCCGCAGGTAGTTAATACTTTTTTAGGCCGTTGGTTACCAGTGTCATGAATAAGCCAGATTTTAAATTTCATTTCTTGCGCTTTTACTTGTATCAATTAAAACTGAAGCATATTATCTACTAGCCACACAATTTTCTTTCTGATAGCTGACAATTTTTCACCTGTATTTTCACAGAATTCAACCACTACACATGCCCCACACACTCCTCTACCTATCTAATATTGTATTGTCTTTTCATGTCCATCCAAGAAAATGGTTTAGGGTGGACCACCACTTATACCCTTTATATGCTTTTTTTCTGTGCATGTTTTGAATTCATGCTAAATTTATATTTCAACATATCAATTCATGTTGTAGATCTGTTGGTGAGTTTACACTTGATAACTTTCCTGCAATTGCTCACCAAATCAAGTAATATGTCTTTTTGGTTGTCATTGAAATTTGATGCCCTTTTGCTCTTATCTTTTTCCAGTCGGTAGTCATTGGAAAAAAGAAATCGAGAAAACCCGCAATGAAAATTGAACCCTGAAACACAAAGTCGCATAAAAATTTTTTATTCCTCTGAGAAAAATACAAATTTTCAGTTTTCATTTAGGAAATAGTTCGAATTGCTCATTCTAAACTAGAAAATACCGAAACCCCTCTTATCTCCTTTCGAACGTCAAATCATCCCAATTTATTTATAATCTTTTAGTCAAATATCATTAAACGCTATCCGTATGGAAATTTAGCGTAGAAATTTAGACCATTTGTAATATCGAAATCGCTAGACAGCGTTTACGAGTAAGTTGCAAAGTTTATGCGACGAATAACACTTTGTTTTTGAATACGCGTGCGGCCCTTTTCTTGGAGAAAATTGCCGAGTGTTGGTGTTGCGCCATCCCCACAGCCGTGTACACTGCGGCACACGCGATGCTCTTATTTATATCATTCACTTTACAATAGTTAACCAATTTTCGTTGGCGCATTGTGCTCACTTTGTATTCCCATCGCTGTGCTCAGTGCTGCGATTCCGTCGCACGGCCCCATCCTATCAAGCCTTCTCCCATATACACTACCTACGTGTACGTAAGTACGAATAAACTTACGTATACGTATGTACGAGTACGGATCGGCGAGAGTAAAGCTACCTATTTTAACCAACCCTTTGTACCTAAAAAAGGTGTACATCGTGCGAGTCTCCGTATACGGTATGATTGCTTTTATAATCGTACTCGTATTCTACCTCGTGCTTCGCTTATTTTCCCCCTTGGAAAGCGTCGCTGTAATTAAGTGATACTAATTGCCTCGAATATGGTGTCTTAATTTTATCGTTGCCATGTTAAGGGCATCTCGAGCATGGGGAATGTACACGGTAAAAGAAAATAACCTCTTGGAGATGCGCTACGCCATGCCAGCGGAACAGCCCAACAAAACGGCAACCTAGAGTAATTTTTCGGATGTTTTATATAATTGCAGGAGATTCGTTGTTCCATGCATGGTGGGTGTTTAATGTGTAATGTGAGTTCGTTGCTTTGGTAATGGATTTCGTGAAATTATCAGTTTTGCTGCAATTTTTACTAATCAAATTTTTGGGTTATTCAGTCCGAATCTTGAAACATCATTTTCACCTACGTTTCAATCCTTAAGGACTCGCCGAATCGATTTTGTATAAACAGCAGATTTTGCAACACCCAGTCGTTTCCGTAGTTGGTTCAGCATTGGGATCTACTTCGTCCGGTATTTCTTTCGCGGTATAATAATTTTCCTCTAACCAGGCTTCCACCTCCCTCTGAAATTTTCCACTCGGTCATATCATCGAAGTTTAAGGACATCGCATCAGACCATCAGAGGATGGTCCTAAAAATGTTTATGTTTGATAAGCGATGATTGAACAATCCTCACTTCATAATTCGCCAGTTTCTTTTGCCAATTGAGTTTTGACCATTGCTTGGGGAGTATACGTAGAGTTCGGCATATCGCTTTCCCAGCGCTAATTCCAAGATGCAAACTTCTGTAATAGCTTGTTCTTTCTGCAACTCAGTTAGAGCTGAATAGAAGTTAAAGAGGCGCAGCGCTTACCAACAACGAGGTGAAGCCGATTGTGCCAGCCTTCGCTTGCGTTGTTCGTTTTGTGAGATCTGGTTGACCCTGCTTTGTGGTGTTAAATGAATCAAGTCTCTGAATATTTGAGCCATAGTCATTATTAGGTTGAGTTGAATAGACTGTTTTCACTTTCTTTGCTGGTGTTCGATTATTGTTTTTTTTTTTGTTTTTCATAGAATAATTTTGTATACATATAAACTAGAATCTTTTTTGATTGCTGCTTCATGGAAGGAGGTTAATGGAGGTACCTTTATTGTACCAAATGATAGCTGCTGAGTTTCTAGCACCGCTTACCACTAATCATCATGCAAGCAACCGAATTGTACATCTCTGCAGGATTGTTTGTAAAACTATACAACAAACTGTCTGCATCATTTGAAGCACATGCAGGTATAAGTTATTGAAAACTCACGGGGAAAATTGAAAATCAAAATTTTCAGTAATGTACTTTTGCCCCTGCAGTTCTGAAACCAGACAAACCTGCCCACACAAATTCAGTATGTGTTGCATAATCATCTGTTGGAAGGTCCTGCACTGGGCCTCCCGCTATGCTACATACAATCAATCTTTCTCCTAAAATCAATACTTTTTTTTGCTCAGTAACCGAGTTTTTTCACGTTTCAATTCTAATTTTTATTGCTGTTTTTCTCCTTATTTCTTGCTTTAATAACATTTAAGGCTTGGATAAAGTAGGGAGTTGCTCTTATTTTCTCATATTTCCTTTTTCTTTACGTTTTAAATACATATATTCTTGAATTTCGTTTATGCGCGACTCGAAATTATATTTTGAAAAACGACCTTAAATAATTAACCTTTATTGTTTGGGCTCGCGAACAATATATTGCAGAAGGTACACACAAAATGAAAAATTTCTCATTTATTCGAGTTGTTTTTTTTTTCCTTATTGGTTGGAAAAAGTCTGAGGAAGTAATTTTAGCCCGTATTGAATTCTTAATCGGGTTGTCGAGCGTTTACCTACGCTATTGGGCGTGATTTTATACGCGACTTTTAAGGAATCGGCGTAAGACTAATTACAGGGAGCTTGATTTGATTAACATTTTAATTAATTTCGGTTAAACGTAGACGTACGTAGCTACGTACACTATACAATGCTGCGCTAACGTAAAGAGAAGAATGCGTTGATGGTACAAGGAAAATGTTAATGTTGCATAAATGAACTCGTTTCTTATTTTGTTCATTATTTTCATTCAACAACGTTCATTCGAGATTTATTATGGGTTAAATACGAGCGAGGGTAAGCGTTAAATTCCTTAATGCGCTTTAATTTTTTTTTGTGTAGTTTCACATGACGATGTTGGTAAACTTTCTATATCGCCCTCTCTGTCCACGGCTCTTTCTCTTTCTTTGTTGGTAAACTTTATTATCATTTTTTGTTCACGATGAAAAGAACAAGAGGTGAATTACCTATGCTGAAAGTGTACCGTAGGTACGCTCGCTTCAACGGAGAGGATTGCCGAAGTGAAAAGAATCGAGCATGGTGTAAGGGAAAAAAGCAAAAAAGAGAGGTTAAATTAAAGAATAAAAATGTAATATTCGTCGGAAACTTTGATTATACGCTTTATTAAGCAATAACGCGCGATAAAAATAAAAATTAATTTTTCCACAAGGAGGATTCAAATTAACAAAATAGATAACAGAGAGGGCGAAATGGGCTGTAGGAGGATGGGTAAAAACCTTAAAGGATTGCGCTTTACCGAAATGAAAATTTAATGGCTTCGTCAAGCGGCATTTAAAATGGTCCTTTGCAATTTCAATTAAACGACTGCGGAGGCTATCGAGCAAACGGAAGTATTTACAGAAAATGCTCTCTTTCTCTTAAATGAACAAGAAGCGCGGTATGGACTGCTTTCTAACTTTTGTCGTGTGTTACCACCTATCAACCCCCCTTACTTTGACGGTGTTGTGCTTGAATTTTACCAACCCCCTATAGCCCCTCTTCGCAGGCCATATTCGCAGCAACATGCCGCAGAATTTTACGCGAATGTATCGACGCCTAATTGCTTACGCGTTCTTAGAGTGGAATTCTCCATTTTTGCCTTAGTCACTACGACGACGTTATTAAGAATTCCTGAATTATTTCCCGTGTTCCGTTAACCTATTATTTTTGCCTCGAAATTTATTTTCTGCTTTCTTTATTTTTTTATTGAAGTGAAGGATTTTTATGCTTGTGGGTGGCTTGGATTTGCAAGTTATACAGGATCTGGCTGCGATGGTTTTTTATATGAACTTTTCGGCGTCAATGTGGGAAAGTCGTGAAGTTCATTCTTGTTCCTAGCTTGAAGAGAAAACAAACATTTGTATAGATTTTCATCTATTAGGATGTAAGCGAGTGGGAAAAGTGAATACTAGTTATCTGTGGTCTAATGAAAATCAAAGTGGGTTGCAGAGTTTATCCAAATCCTCTTCAAGCAGAACATTTGTTCATTGTGTCATTCCGCACTTGTACTCCATAGTAGTAGTTGTGTATTTAGTCTGCTTTCCCTTCCATTAGATAATCTACTACTGCTAAACGGCTCACATAATGACATTTTACTTCTACCATCAGATTTTTTCCAATGACTGCATCGGGAGATCCCACGAGGAAGGGATGTGCATCGTGTACATACAAATTTTCTTCTATGTACATTGTTGTCTGGGAAATACTCTACTTTTTCTTCCATTAGACAGTTGTCAGTCTAGTACTGATTCTTTTTCAGTTTGCTCCTCGAAATTGCTCACAGAGGGTTGTTTCAATTCCGAAATATGATTTTTCTGATGACTGCATCAGCAGGTTTTGCAAAGAAGAGATGCGCATCATGTATATGTACACTCCACCCCAGTCTTCTTGCATCATCTTCCACTATTTCTAATGAAGAATTGAATGATTTTGGCACTATATCTCATGGGTTTTGTCATCATTGAAAAATTCATTATCTTGTCACAGCTGAGATCATTTCTTCTACGTTCTTGTAAATTTCTGAGAAACGCGCTAACTGCTTGACGCCCCTGCTCTTCATTTTTTCTTTCCATATTCCATGATTCTGCAGAATATGTTGGTGGTGTATATCATATTCATCACAGTTGTGCTCGTATCTGTTTCGAGAGGTAGCTTACAAATTCTTCCAAATTTTGATGCCTCGATTCTCTTCTCCCCCAAAGTATAGCATAAGGCGTTGTTTCAAGGGGTAGCTTGCAAATTCTTCCAAATTTTGATGCCTTGATTCTCTTCTTACGCAAGGTATACCACAAAGCGTTGCTGGTTTGATTCTTGCAAACGTGATAAATGCCAGATTTTGGTACACATAAATATACATTATAAAATATAAAAACTGGTCACGGGGTGACACTAACCTCTCGTCTCGCGACACCCTCATGGACCACCTATCAGCTGGAAAAAAATTTCAAAAATGATAGTGACGTGAGAAAAGTGGGATAGATTTTCCATACACTAGAACCTCGACTTGTGTAATAAAAATCAATTGCGACATTTTTTTTTCAAATTCACTTTTGTTCGTACTGAGAACACAATGTTGTTATGAAACATAAAATCTTTTGACATAAATTCGGTCAACTGATGTTGAAATCCTGATGGTTTCATGTCTGACTGTTGAGAATTTAGTCCATGACCAGCTCTTGCATTGGATGATGCTTTTCTCTTTTCAGTTCGTAAGATTTTTCAACGCCTTCTGCACTGCGAACCTTTTGAGCACAGGCGTTCAGTTTAGACTTTGTCAATGGTCAACTCGTTTTGAAATCCGGGTGGTCTCATGTTTGGCTGTTGAGAGTTTGGTCCATAATCAGCTCCTGCATCGGACGGTGCTTTTTTCTTTCATGGATATTTGTTGGGTTTTCCAATGGCTTCTTCATTACAAACCTTTTCAGCATAGGTCTTCAGTCTGCAACTTTTGTCAATTAAAGCCCATCTTCTCCTTCTGATCAAATTTTGTTCACTTATCCTGACATATTTGCCTGCAGATATCTTCACCAACTTTTGGATGAAAGTTGAAATTAATTGTGAAAAAAAATTCTAATTTCTTTGAGTTTTTTATATCGCGGTTAAATTCACACTTAGATAAATAGAAGTTCTTTACTTGCCAGCAATCATAAAGTTACTGCTCATTTTGAAGTATTTTTACTCCTACATGCCCTCCCCCCTTAAAACCGGTAGTTTATGAAAATAATGAAGGAATAACTAACTTATTAATCGTAATTAAAATATCACAAACGATGAGGTTTTTCCTGATCCTCCCACTTCTGGAAGGGGGCTATAACCGGATAGTTTCCCCCTCCAGCGCATCAATGCCACCCGTCATACAGAAAAACACCTCTCGTAAGATCTTATCGAATTACAGCAACTGGAACCGAATCTTAAATTCGATTTTCATAGGCTAATGTAGTATGGATAGATAAACACGAAATTGCTCTCGAACAAAAGTTTTCGGTATAACCTGAATAGCATAAATAATTATCCGACCATCCTTTGCCGCATTCGAATTTATGAACGACAATTCGTAATTCGATTAAAACAACTTTAACCCGGGCGACAAAATATATTATGCAATACACACATTAAAACGACACTTTACCAGCGAAATTCACAATTTCCAGAAAACACAAGTTGCGATACCAAATTTATAGATGAAATTTTGGCTATTTCCAATTTATGAATATTTTATTATTAAACTTGGTTGGTATTTGGCAAATTCTACGTATACGCTTCTAAACCGATACCAGAGCAAGGTGATAGAAAAATTAAATTATCGACGAACGGCCTTATCGCTTCGAGTAATTACTCCAATAAGTTTTATATACCTAATGTATTAGATACGTTGGAAATATCTCGTAGATATTATACGTAAAGTCGAGCTTTCGGCAAAGACGACGACAATGAAAAAAGAAACAAACGACAGAAATTATACGCGAGGATATTTAACAGATGCAATGACGTCATTGAGAAACCTTTTTCGATAATTGCAATCGTCCATAACACATCGTCGTAGATACCTTTATACGTAGGTATCGTATACGTTGGCGAATGTATTGTATTCAGCGAACGTCTACGTCGACATACTCATCTCGAGCTCGAAACCGTCACCTAATATGAATCGAACTCGCACGCCGGTTATAATAATAAGGTAATCAAACTTAGTATCTCAATGTAAAACCTTAGTTGGTATGAAAACCGTGTAAACTCCGTCGAATCTCCATCAAATTAGAACGGTCGCGTTTTACAAAGTTTCTTCGCCAAATCCTACCCTCGCTTCGCGCCCGTCGAATTTGAAATGTGCACTTCTCTATCTACTTGTATGTATTATACGTAGACGTACATCTACACTAGTGATACGATATAGCTCGCTTATGAGAGAACGTACGCCGTCGCGGTGGCGTCTGCTCGTCGCTGGCGTATCTGCCGACTCCATATATTAATTACTTCTTGTTCGACTGAATCTTGTAACTGTTAGGTCGAAGGTGTAAAGAAACTGGTATACTATAGCGGACGTGACTAGCTTTTAAAATTACATTTCGAGTTAAATCCCCCTTCACGCGTTCTTTCTACGTCTGCGATAACTTTCGCATACTAATGCAACGACAGCCCCTAATTTGTACCTTTGAAGGATTGTTACGTAAGCTGAAAGAGAAATAAATTAAAAGAATGGCTTTTAAATTGGAATTTATGGTCTAATTAACGCAAAAGTACCTTCGCATAAGGAAATATAAATGGAGATTGAAAGAACAAAAGAAAAACAGAAAACAGTCAAGGTTTAAAAATAAATTAGCCCTGAAAAAGTTTTTCTTTCTTTTAGGTTTTTTTTTGTGGGGGCATTTTTTGCACGCCGGCACCGGCATTGGCATGCACTGTTAACGAAATTTTTTACGAGATTGGTTGCTTGATGCTATGTTTTCTTCTAATGACTCGTTCGAATCAAAATTATCATTCGACATGACTTCTTCAGATGATGGAATTTCATTTTCATCCAATCAACATAATACCTACGCGGTGCAGTTCCGTCAATCAATTTTTTGCATCTGAACCTTCCATGTAAAGCTATAGTCCTGGATAAATGGGAAGCCAAGGCTCGTGGTTTGTTTTTTGCCAAACATTTTCTTTATTTTTCATATCCAAGAGCACTGTTGATTCCTCTCGCTCTTACCATTTCTTTGGAGGATGACGGCAGAGTCCTTTTCAATTCTATCATAAATTTCAATTTATCGGGAATTTCATTTGTTTTCTTCAAGATTTAACCGGAAGCCAAGCTCTGCATAGCATTCATCAATGTTTGGCGGATTTGAAACTTCGTACTTCGATTTGATGTAGGTTTCAATTTCTATGATTTGAACTTCTATTGAAGCACTGCAGGTCACTGTTATATCTTCATAACAATATTTTTTGGTACTTTTCATTTTGAAAATTTAGTTGGTTCATTAGTTACTAAATTAGAAATATAAGATAGTCCAGGAAAGTTGGTGATTTTTTCAACATTTATTCTGTCAAATTCGCGGCAGTAATTTTTTTTCTGTAAATGGGTAGTACGCACCGCCCTCTTCAAGGTTGTCTTATGGCCTTTTGCTGTAAGGCGCGTACTTCACAGGTTAGGGGGTGAAAACTACCTCCTCGTAGCATTTTTTGCGTTTATTTCCGAATAGATGGGGGTTTTTGAAAAAAATATGAGAACATAAAATAATCTATACAAAATTCCCTATCGAAAAAGTTCTTATCATTTTGTTGTAACTCCCACCCTAATGGAGTTATCGCAGCTCTTAGCGTTGACTCCTTTTGGTGGGATATTGTGATTAGAAAAATGAAATGGCTAAAAAAGTTGAAATCTGTATCCTCGAATCGATGAATTGACCGCATTCGAACGAAGATTCATATCTCGTGTATTTACACACGCACACAAACACACAACCTTACTGTTCCCCACGTAACAAAAACCATACAAAAACAACGTTAGCTGTGCATCTTTCTGATTTACTTAACGTTCATTTCACGTTCCGTTTTCATAGTT
>FIZU01057367.1:0-12183 GCA_900064475.1 Pseudococcus longispinus
TTTAAAATCCTACCTTCTGCGCAACGCAATCCAAGACCTGACTCATTCGTTGCGTTGCGTAAGAGGAGAATGGATAAAACGGATAACAGTTAACCCGTCATCAAAACTACGGGTAAAATTTTGCTTGACTCGTAACTGTGTGCTATGGGTCCCCGTTTGATGTGACTCATGAACCGGGTGGAGTCGGTTCATACCCGTAACCGTGCAGCCTCTGATACAAAGTAGGAAATCGTTTGTCAAAAAACTACGAAAGACAACAAAAAAAGATCAAAGATGATAAATTCGATAAAAAAAACTCCCTCAAGGCAAGCATGGTGAATCTGGCTGCAAAACCAGTGATCAAATACAATTTCCGTATGAAAAAATGTCAGCACGATTTCTAAATTCTTTTTCAAATCCAAAAATTCTGATGTCTGACAGAATGATTGCATGTCATCAACACGAGATTCTGTGACAGATTTTCACTACAGAATTTCGTTACGTTTTTCGCGGATTTACTCATAGTAAAAGCATATCGTATGCTAAAATCTCAAAACTTCCTTTTCCTATCTCTGCTTTTCATTTCGGTGCAGCTCATCCAAAAGTGAAACTATTCATATCTCATGGTGGAGCTTTGGGTTTAAACGAAGCTATCTACGAAGGAGTTCCTGTCCTGGGTATCCCAATGTTCGTTGATCAAACAGCAAATCTCAGAGTATTGCATGCTTATGGGGCAGCAGAAATCCTCCATTATCCGGATATCAACAACGACACAGTGCTTACCAAAATTACCCAAGTCTTACGCCCTACGTAAGTTCAAAACTTGATTAATTTTTCAAATCTCAAGTAGATATAAATCTAGCATCTACCCTAGGTGTTTTGATGATACCTAGGTATCCTTAAACATTCTATTTCATTATTACAGATACTCGATCAATATGAAAAAGGTATCAGAAATATTCAAAGATAGGCCAATGTCACCTATGGATACAGCGATTTATTGGATCGAATATGTGATACGACACAAGGGAGCTCACCATTTACGTTCAGATGCAGCAAACTTACCCCTCTATCAATACCTACTCTTAGATGTGATCTTTTTCATTTTAGCTGTCATTTTTACTGTGATATTTTTCATTTATTACGTCCTATTGAAACTTTTATCATTATTTCCGCAAAAACCATTCGCTAATCCCAACAAGAAAAAGAAGGTTAATTAAAACAAATATTCTAAGCTTCGATAATGTCGCAAAAATGATTTTTTTTTACCATAAAAATCGATTTGTCCGCAAAAAAATAATTGTAGTCGTGCGATTATGTGTAAGTTAGGTACACTCTTAATTTTTTTTTCATCTCAGTTATCGTTCACTAAGTATACCAAGGTCAATATGCAACTAAGTGGAGTAACTGGCCCTGTTTTTACAGCTCTTAAAAAATGTTCAATTAAAATGCTTTACCAAAGGATTCTAATGAAGAATAACCTCAGATCTTCGAGTGGGTGGTGTAGAGGGGTGTCATAGGAGTACGCCTATACCGTTCATTTTTCAGAGTGAAACACATTGGCATGAGAAAGACCAGAATCTTGGGAAAATTTTTTGACCCAGTTCCCCAGTGAAGTGGGGTAACTGGGCCATTCACCCTTTTGTTATCAGGGCGAAGTTGACGATACGTGTGAGGTATCTAGACCTCTTCCTCACACTTTTCACAATATTTTCGTTTTTTGGAACTTTGTCTACGACTAAATTAAACCTTTAAAATGAATGTTGTTATGAATATAGTAAACAATATTCTACATGTTTTTTGAATTTTTTTGAATTTGGACTAAAATTTTGAGGCACTGTGCCCCGCCCTCCCGTTTCATGATCCAACAACAAAAAATCATTATTCGAATGTATGTATTATAAAAATATCTCTTCACACGATTTTTTTCAAATTTTTAAAATATAGTTCTGTAATTTTGTACATTTTTGAAAGTTGAACTTTTCACAAAAAAGTCGAACTTTCAATTTTTCAAACTTATATGGATGATTTTAAATGTCTATTAGATGCTTTGGAAACCCCCGTTTATATATTTTCGCTACCCATTACCAATCTTGACATTGGGTATTTTAGCGAAAAATTTCGGAAGTTAAAAAACAACAAAGCCCCCCCCCCTAAAAACCCCTGCGATGCTAGAGTCGAAACTACGATATTTTTCTTACTTTTGAGTAAAGAGATACGAGGTACTTTTAAAAAAAATTTGAGCAAAATTGGAAGACCCAAACGAAAAATGTGGTTAAATATGGAATGACTCTGAATCGTCTATGAACCACTTCTGAGGAACATCCAAAATTTCTTCGTTGAGACAGAAGTTTAAAATCTTACCACAGCCCGAAATTGCTTTGTAAAAATATCAGTTACAAGGTCAGGAAAGCAATTAACCCTCAAAGACAAATAGGTATCAACCAAAATCTAAGGTGAGTGACTCCAGTATGAGATCATACTGAAGCTACTAATATTTTGAAATGACTCAGAGTGCCGTTTTTGCCCTTTAAGCATCACTATAACAACTTCTTCTTCATTGCATTTGGGTTAATTAAAACGAAAATGAACTTTTATCATTGAAAAATGTCATCCCAAGCCATGGATCAGGATAATCAAAAAGAAATTAAGCCTTCGGTTAGTTACAAATTTGAATATCAAGAGTTAAGGAAATGTAACACGAAAGGTCTATCTGGGGTTACAACATTTCTCTTCAAAAGTATGCTCACTTCAATCTTTAGCAATTTTAGAAACTAACTAAAACATCAGTACGTTTCCATGAACTCCTCTGCCTTAACGCTGTTTTAGAAAATGTAGCTCGCTTAGTTCATAAAACTGATCTGCAAATATTAGTATATTTCTAATTCGTTCAGTTTAGATTCTGAGGAGGGAGGGATACATTTTTATTGGTGAAATTTAGATTCTCCAAGGTTCTAGTAACAAAACGAAGAATTATTTTGGGGAGAGGGAGCAAAATTTTGAAAATTTTTTTGCCATGGGGTAAAATTTTAGATAATAAAAAAATGGCTACAAGAAACAAAACACATGTATTTAAATAGATGAAAATTACTCAATAGACATACTTCCTTAAAAATTGAATTTCATCACACTTCACCCGATCCATTCACATTCGAAGATTCTGACACAGCGACACACTCACGCGCAAAGTGACCACGCTTGCCACACTTATGACAGACAGTACCCTTCTTCAACGTAGAAGACGAATGCGCAGACAATTTTCTCGAAAACGAGTGACTTGTTTTAGAACCCGATGACTGACTATTTCCAGTTGGTTGGGCATCATCAGGCGTTTTCAGCGTGACCAGAAAAGCGAGCACATTTTCAGGCGTCTTATCTCGCATGGCCCTCGCACAATTTGCTACCACTGCGTCATCAATGCCATGGATAATGAAAGATACCTCATTTTCCTTCGCGATATCGCAAGCTTTTATTAACACCATTTTTTCGTGGTAGTATTGCAAGTAAGATTCATCAGGTAACTTCCTACGAGCCAACATATCCTCCAACAATTGGCAATAATCTCTCGGAGGGAATGCGGCAATGAGTTTTTCCTTCCATTCAGGCCACGAGTACTTCCACGACTCCAGGCAGTTAAACCACGTCTTCGCGAATCCCTTCAACTTAGATAATGCTGCGGCGATGGTGAATTCTGGAGTCCAGTGGAACATGCTGCTCAATTGGTCTACCCTCGCGCACCATTTTTTTATCGACTGGGTCGGTTCAGAAGGATCGAAAGCGGGAAGTAAGTCGGCGTTTAGATAAGGCACGGGACGATGAGATGCTTGTATTTCAGCTAGCTCCTTTACAGACTTGGCAAGTAGTTCCAATGCATTGTTTATACCCGGCGAGTCTACAGGTGGAGGGTCGTTACGTTTAGATGTAGTCGAAAGAGATGGCGACGGTTTCCTAGACGGTGTTCTTTTACGTGTGTAATACGGAGCCATCACAACAATACGAGGAGGTCGCTAAAAACACGTAAAATATTTAGCCTAAGTATCGTGAAATTTTGTTAGGGTGGAAAGTTGGGGTTGAAATACTAGTTTTAATGAAGAGCGGGAAATTTTTGTGAAAAATTTAAATGAGTTACACAATTTACAAATAATATTTCAGAGGAATGGGTGGTTAGAAATAGAAAATCAGAACTCTAGCATGACTCACGAGCTGAAACCACTTTAAAATTAAAACAAGGATTTTTATCAGAGTGGTTCATTAGATTTTTTTTGAAAATTCATAACTTTTCCATGACTTTATTAATATTTTGTTTGAATGCGGATACCCTCCTCCCGAATTTTTTTCCATTTTGTCGTTCAAAGTAACATTTTCATTACAAAATTCGGCACTTTTTTAGAAATTTGTAACATCTTCAGGAGGATACTTCTCAAATTTTCGAGCCACGCCTACTCCCAACAATCTAAATATGTGCCAGGATAACCCATTTTTACGGTCGTTGGTTTTGAACATGAAAAAAAACTTTCAACTGCAAAAATCTCGATAACTAAGCCCTCTAGAAAAAAAACTATCAGCTCATTGGAGAAAGAGAATTTTAAGCTCTACAAATTTTATTCCTTACATTTTTTTCGTAGCACCCTTAGTTTAGCCGGAAAATCCAAATTTATGAAAAGTAGGCACAAAATCGATGATTTTGAAAAAGATGAAAACAAATTACTGGATTTTCTGGCCAAACTAAGGGTGCTACGAAAAAAATACAAGGGATGAAAATTGTAGAGCATGAATTTTTCTTTCTCCAATGATCTTTTTTCTAGGAGGCTTTGTTTTCGAGATTTTCTGCAATCAGTGTTTTTTTCCTTCATTTTCAAAATCATCGACCTCATATATAAATGGACCAGCCTTTTCTGGCCAAACTAAGTATCCTACGAATAAAATGCTAGGAATTAAAATTGTAGGGCTTGAAATTCCCTTTCTGCGGTAAACGATTAGTTTTTTCCAGGGAGACTTCGCTTTCAAGATTTTTTTAGCCAACATTTTTTTTGCTTTTTTTTGCAAAATTTTGGTTTTTGAACACCCCTTTTCAAAATTCTTATACCTTCGTTAATTTTGAAGGTAGAAAGCTCCACTATAGGTCTCATTTTGAATGAAATTTCATCTAGTATTAGGAAATGATAAAGAAGACCGTGATACTCGATGAAGAATTTCAATAAAAAACAAAACTAACTCACCAAGGATGTAAAAATTGACCACAAACAAACAACACAGCAGACAGCAAAACACTTGACAAATTAAAACAACCCGAAAACAAAAATTCAATACAGACGTATTCGAGTACGAGACCAGTTGCAAACTAAACTATCAACTAACTAATACTTCAAAACAATATCACCACATTCGTAGCAACCTGAATCATCCTTATACGAGTTCCTTTCAATGTCCTGCAGAGAGGATGTACTTTTGTGTATGTGTGTGTCTCACGAAGATCCGGTTTTTACATCATTGGTGGGGGAAGAGGGTAGATACAACAGTACCAATGTTATACGAACCTTTTTCGTACAATAGAAAAGCGCTAGTAAAAGAAATGCTGCTTTCTTCGTCTAACAGTGCTCCTTAAAATAGATGGTCAATGCAGCCCAAAAAAAAGGTAGACAAAATTACCAAGTTTTTACACACTTAAAATTCGATGAATAAAACAAACAAAAATTAATCAGAGAAAATATAAAAAATTGACGAACAATGAAACAAGATCGTTGAATTTGAATTGAAGTGTAGTGATAATCCACTAAAATTTACTACCGAATAAAGACGCCCAAAATGCACAATCAGACGAATATTAATCAATGAAATGCGAAAATTAGAAATTTTGGAACCATGGTAGCAGTGGCAGATCTGGGAATTATTTTTAGAGGGCCAAAAATTAGTGAAAAAATTTTCCCTGAATATTAATGTTCATTATATTAAGTGCGAGAAATTTTGTTTTTTCAAAAAGTCGTGGAAAAAATAAAAGTTTAGAAAATAACTCGATACACGAAGAACATAAGTTCTTTGGTTGATAAAAAAATCATAAAAAAATTGTCTAAAATATCGTGAAAATAACAAAAGATTGAAAATATCTTGAAAATCACGACGATGTTGTAAAAATAGCAGATTTTGTTAAAATTTGAAAATCTGATAAAAACTTGTAGAATAAAAGTGGTTGAAAAATCGTAAAATTTGTCAAAATTGTTTCGAAATTTGCTAATACTCAAAAACAATCGTTAAAAATATTCCAAAAATTGTTAGTAAAAGTTCCATGAAATCCTATCAAATGGCGAAGAAGTCTACAAAATCTTTTGGAGTAAGAAATTTGTTCAAATCCAACATTTTTTCTATAGGGATATTTATTTTATTCGAGTCCATTGGGGCATTTTCAAACGCGTAGATGTATTTTCAATAATTTTATTTAATAAAGTATGGTATAAAATATTCAACAATTTTAACCAAATTATATATTCAAATTTTTACCCTCATATTTCGATATCCACGTTTTAAATATTATTAATCAATTTTTTTGGCATAAGTTTGGAGGGGGGGGGGGGGGGGATTTTGCTACTCTAGATAAATTTTTGGGCTTCAAAATAGTTGAAATTCTTTCAAGTCAAATGACTTTTTGAAGTAAAGCTGAATTGATCAAGAAATCATGAAAATGATTGAAAGTGCTGTTAAAATAGTAAACGTAAAATTAATATTGTAAAAATTGTCAAAAAGTCAGTTGAAAATTATTGTGATAAAAATTACAGAAATGTTCATAAAAGTTGGTGAAAATATTTTTAAAAAAACATCAAAAAGACGTAAAAATTGTTGGAAATCTCGTGAAATTGTTAAAAATTTGTATAAAAATTATTTGAAATAAGAAAAAAGTCCTCGCCATGGTACCTATTTGAAATTTCATTGAAAATTTTCAAGTTCAAAAAGTCTAAATTGTTTGTTCAACAAAATGTCAATGGAAATCTAAAAATTTTCCAAGTTCAAAAAAGTCTGACAAAATGTCTGAAAGTCAGCAAAAAATCTAAAATTTTCCAAATTCAAGAAGTCTGCCTAACAAAATATCAGAAAGTTACTCTGATTTATGATATTTTCAAAATTCAAAAAGTCTAAATTATTTCTCTGACAAAATGTCTAAAAGTCAACACTATTTCTAAAAAATTTTCAAGTTCAAAAAGTTAATAGAAATCTGAAAATTACACACGTCCAAAAAAGTCTGAAATAATGTCTAAAAGTCAACGAGACGAAATTTCGTCAGTTTTTTCGCGAAATATCCCACGCTAAAAAGTGATCAAACAATCTTGAAAATCGTCGAAAATGTTGCTGTAATTTTAGCAATTTTCACAAGAATCTGTAAAAATTTTGTAATAATGGTCACAAAATTACGAAATTTGACGAAATTCTCGCAAAAACAGCAACAATTTTCACAACATTTTCCAACATTTTGATGATTTTTTTTCACCATTTTTGCGTCATTTTTACTAATTTTAATCTAAACTACTTTTACAACATTTTTCAACGATTTTTAAGATTATTTTCACAATTTTTACGCGAATTTAGATACCTACGTACTTTTTATGATTTTTAAATTTTTTTTGAAGAAGTTTCTATTGATTTTTTTTTTTTTGAAAATTTATGAAATTTTTACGAAATTTGCAAAGTTTTTATTATCTTTTGCCTTTTTTTACAATATTTCGAATGAATTTAATGAAAATATCACCAATTTTGTTGGCATTTTTGACGAATTTAATAACTTTTTGGCTGTTTTTACAAAATTTCTAGCAATTTTAATAAAAATTTTGGTAATTTTAACAACTTTCATGATTTTATTTGACCATTTTTGAGAATTTTTTTGAGAATTTCCAACCATTTTAAGAAATTTGAACTACTTTCACAACATTTCAGATAATTTTCATCGAATTTTGTTTCTTGATTTATGACTGGAGGGGCAGGGGGCACAAATTAACAAATGGTGAACAAATAAGCACAAAATATCTCTTTTTTTGGAAAGGGCTGTGTCACCTAAGCTCCTTCCAAGGTTCGTTTCAATCATTCCACAATGCGAAGGAGCACGAATGAAAGGTACATGTGCAAAGACGATTGACCTTATTTTCCATACCCTTCGTGTAGCCCATCAAAAGCACTAAAAAATTCAGATTCATAGCTGCTCTCTTTAAATACATTGTGCAAAGATGAAAAAGACACGAACATCAATCTTAATAAAATGTAGATAGTAGGTAGGTCCTACGTAGTAGGTATATATCAAAACCAGTTGATAAGACCAATTACGTAAGTTTCTTCGAGTATTTCCGCAGTCTACAGTACAGCAGACTTACAATCTACCTGCTATCTACACTCAATGTATACATTAAGGCCATTAACAATCTCCACTTCTCTCACCACATACCACATGCACACGTTTATTTTTAAATAACTACCCAACCTTTCTCCACGCAGAATTATCTCTTCTCTTTCATTACACCAACATTCGTCAGTTGAAAATTACAACAAGATGAAACAGACGTTCGTCGTACTGGCCCTATCAGTGTTAGTGATCGAATCGCGATGTGCCAATATTCTCGGAGTGTTCCCAATTGGGCTAAAAAGCCACTACATCATGTTCCAATCAATCATGACGGAGTTGGCTAGAAGAGGACATAATGTAACCGTGATCAGTTCATTTCCGAAAACCACACCTCAGGCGAACTTCACAGATATCGATGTAAAACAGTGTTCCATATTACGAGATTTATTCGGCATGGATGTCGCCTATATTTATCACACACCTTTCCGACAAATTAATCTCATGCTTTTACAAGGTGTCGAGATCTATAAAACAATTCCAATGTTCGAGTGCGACCCGATGAAACAATTTTTACGTAAAAATGATTCTTACGACTTGGTGATAACGGAATTATTCCACGGTGATATAACTTTAGGATTCGTGGATAAATTCAAAGCTCCACATATTGCATTTTGCGCTGACCCTATTTATCCGTGGGGAGCCGATCGTATGGGTAATCCGAGCAACCCTTCTTATATACCTTACCCTCATACAGATGAAGAATTCGACCGGTTTCAACCTACTTTTTATCAAAGACTGTACAACACTATTTGTTACTTATTAGCCCAGTCGTTATATTATTATTATTCGTATGGTACTCAGGACGTGGCCAGTAAAGCATTCGGTTCGGATATGCCAAGACTTGATGAAATAGCCAAAAATACAAGTTTGATATTATCTTTCTCACATTTCAGCTTTAATGCTCCCCTGCCTTTGGTCCCAGGGGTCGTCGAAATAGCCGGAGTTCAAATCAAGCCAGCGAAGCCTCTACCTAAGGTATAAATTTTATTGAAGATATGTTTTTTTTTGAATACCTATCGAGATGATATTGAAGGCAGCAAATTCTATTCTCAGGATATTCAAAAATTTATCGATGAATCCGAACACGGAGTTATATACTTTTGTATGGGATCATTGCTGCAAATGGAAACGTTACCGGAACCGAAACGAATAGCTTTTTTGAGAGCTTTTAGTAAATTGCCTCAGAGAGTTATATGGAAATGGGATGGTGATCTGCCGGGTAAAACTGATCGAATTTTTACCTCCAAGTGGATGCCTCAAAGAGATATTTTGGGTGAGTGAATTATACCGCAATTTTCATTTCTTTCCCTTTCTCATTATTTTATACTCGCGTGACCTGGAAATTGGATTGACGTCATATGAAACATGTTACACAATTTTTTCATAATCAAATGTTCAAATTTATTGATTGGATTTCCGCAAGATTGATCTCGAAATGTAATCAATAAGGTGTACCAGAAAAATTTTATCAACATTGTTTTCAATTCGAAAAATTTATAAACAAAGAGATGGCCTTTCAACGAAACATAAACAATTGAATCTGGTTCAAAGGTGACCAATTAGTATCAAATAAATCCCCCCAAAAAAAGATATGAAAATATTACACATTTGAAATCTAATGAGATTGTGTAAAAAAATGATTTCGGTTCAGTGGTTCCCAAGCTTTGATAATTATTTCTTAAAATTGGAGCAGAAAGAAAGGTGAGATTTTAAGTGAAATCTGTAAATCACAAAAACAAATAATACTTATTTTGTTTAGGTTACCAGCGCAAAAATTGAGCAAAATGAAAAAGATGGAGTAAAATCAGGTCCGAACGAAGTGAAGAAGGGAGAGTGATTTTGACCATTTATTTCCAAAATGTTGCTTTCAACCTGTAGATAATTATGTTATCGAAGGGGGGGGTCCAAAAATTTTCAAATTTGGGGCTCAAGAAATACAATTTTGTCTTTTTTCAACATTTTTTTTTTGAAAATAAAAAATTGTAAGAATTTTTTAGTCCCTTTCAATGGACCGATTTTGACCATTTTTCTCTTCGAAATATTTTTTTAACACCTAGACATGTGATTATGCACCAGGGGTCCAAAAATTTTCAAGCTCAAGAAATAGAATTTTGTCATTTTCAACTTTTTTTTTGAAAATAAAAAATTGTAAGAATTCTTCAGCCTCTTTCAATGCAAAGATTTTGACCATTTCTTCTTCAAAATGGTTTTTTCGACGCATAGATATGTAATAATGCACCAAGGGTCCAAAAATTTACAAATTTGGGACGAAAGAGACAAAATTTTGTCATTTTAAACATTTTTTTGGAAATAAAAAATTGTAAGAATTTTTTGGCATTTTTCAATGGACTGATTTTGACAATTTTTTTCGAATTTTTTTTTGACGTAAGAGATATATCATTAAGCAGCAGAGACGAAAAATTTTCAAATTTGGGCCTCAAGAAACAAAACTTCATCATTTTTAAAACATTTTTTGAAAATAAAACCTTGTAAGAGTTTCCCAGCATCTCCCAATGACCGATTTTGACCTTTTTTTTCGAAATATTTATTTTGACGTGTAGATATGTAATCATGCGTCATAGGATCTAAAAATTTTCAAATTTGGAACAAAAAAATCAATTTTTTTTTTGTTTTTTTTTTAAAAACATTTTCTTGAAAATAAAATTTTGTAACCGTTAGCCGGTCTTTCTCAACGGACCGATTTTGATAATACTTTTTTTCTAACCGTTTTTTTGAATATAAATATGTCATCAAGTAGCAGGGTTTAAAAATTTTCTAATTTGAGGCTCAAGAAAAAACAAAATTTCGTCTTCTTTTAATTTTTCTTTTTTTTTTTAATAAAACCTTGGAACAGTTCGCCTGTCTCTCTCAATGGACCAATTTTGACAATTTTTTTTCAAAATAAATTTTTTTTGACGAATACCTAGATATGTCATTAAACTCCAGAGTCCAAAAATTTTGAAATTTGAAGCTCAAAAAACAAATTCTCATTTTTTGAACATTTAAAAAAATTAAACGTTATAAGAATTTGCCAGCGTCTCTTAATGACCGATTTTGACACCCTCCCCCTCTCCCCAAATATTTCTTTTAGCGTGTAGATATATCTTCTGACATTATTGTCCAGATTTTTCAAATTTGGCGGGCAAGAAATCAATTTTCTCTCCAAAATATTGAACGTATATAACATTAAGCAATTTTTTCTGTTTTCATATTGAAGTCCTTTTTATGAAAAAGATGAAAGAAATTTCATTTAGAATCGAAAAAATTACGCAAAATGCCACCTTCTTACACGAGAAATTTCCAATTTCACAACATCCTTAATTTCAACTTCGCTTGATCCTCGAATGAGCCAAAATAAAACAAGTCAATCAAAGAATAAACAATTTTGGCAAAAACTTCCTCATTCATTTGCGTCACCAAAACTTCTTCAAAAAAATCCCAAAATTTCCACATCTCATCTCTGATTTTCATTTCGATGTAGCTCACCCAAAGGTGAAACTATTCATTGCCCACGGAGGAGCTCTGGGTTTAAACGAAGCTATCTATGAAGGAGTTCCTGTCCTGGGTATACCGATGTTCGCCGACCAAACGACAAACCTCAGAGCAATGCAGGCTTATGGAGCAGCAGAAATCCTCCATTATCCGGATATCAACAATGACACAGTGCTTGCCAAAATTACCCAAGTCTTACAACCTACGTAAGCTCAAACCCTACTTAATAATTTTACAAATCTCAAGTACCAGTACAGATAGATAAGTCTACATACAGGGTGTTCCAGTCGCAGTGCACCGCCTTCAAACCAGAGATGCAGCTACTCAAACTA
>FIZU01057392.1:0-15985 GCA_900064475.1 Pseudococcus longispinus
GAAAAAATTGATTTTTTGCATTTTTGAAGGTCTTTCACCATATTAAAAAATTCTGAAAAAAATATATGTTTTACATATAGGTATACTACATAATATATATCAAGATTTTTTTGCCAGGTCTGAAACAACATGCAGATATTACACTTTAAAGTCTTAAAACTCAGATTTCTGTACGAAAGAAGATTCGAAAAAAATTGAAAAAATTTCCACAGATGACCCTTGGTATGGTCCATTATCTCTGCAAGTTTGAAAAAATTCGGTTGGGAATTTCAAAATACAGAAATTTATAAGGAAAATCGAAACTTCGGACGATATGAGGGGTTAGGGATGAGATAGGGGGCCAAAATTTTTACCATCGAGTTTTCAAACCATAAGGACCAACTATCGCTAGAAAGTTCGAAAATCCCAGCCAAGGGCTCTTTTCCAAAAAAAAAAGGGGGTCATCATGGTTTTGGAAATTTTCCAACACAAATGTAATTCTTCCATTCGAAAAGGCAAATGGCCCAACTAAAACAACAAATTTTTCAACTCGAGGTGAATGAAAATCTGCCCCTTGTCCACTCTCCTCCAACCATCAGAGTTCAAAAATCTCCTCAATTTAATTTCCTTTTTCAAAACCACAGCAAGAAATCGAAAGTAATCTTGGCTGTTCCATTTTCAACTCGAATTTCTTTCATCTTGGCACACATACGATTTTAAAACGCAACCAAAATAAGGAAAATAATTTAAAATCTGTTACACCAGTAGGCGAGTAAATAGTGCCATCAGCCATGAAACAGATAAGCGCCTAAATTGGCCCAATAAATTACTCTTATATCTCGCACGTGGATCGATAATTTAGGTAAAAAATGATAACATTATAATAAACCACTACGTTGATCATGAACTAGAATTCTATACGACCTGATAACGAAATTTACCATAGATTTAAAAATAATTCGAATTTTTTTGTCTGTAAATAAATTCGTACGTGGGTATAAGAGTGTACGTAATTAAATACACCTTATGACATTTGGCAGGTATTATTCTTTTGTTTCGAAGCCAGACGAGGAAATACCACCTTTAATATTATGTAACATTTGTAATGGTCTCGAAATGGTTTATAATCTTATCAGCGACGATTATGCTCGAGCATATTTTCAAATTGCAAGCGAACAAAACGTTTAATATAATTTTCGTAATAACTTCGCCCATTAATTATTTAATAATTTCGTTCACGATTAAGAGAAAAAACACCAGAGATAACCAGTTGAATCGCTCGGTTCAAATTTTGCATTTCGTACGATTATTTTAAGTTATCTGACCATTGAAAAATCTACTCAGCCGAATAAGATCGATGCTATTCGAGCCGAAATTACATATTTAATTTATTCGTCTCCTCGCATAACGAAACTATTTCAATAATTAGTAAAAGGAAGTACAAAATGGCATCGAAAAATTCAGCCAGCTGGTTTAAAAATGGAAAACTGGCAATTTGACTGATTTCCCAATACAAATGAAACAATGAGAATAAGAATACATTACGCAGCATCCAATCGAATCTGAGAAAGAATCTTTCAACCTTGAAATCGTTCTCTGATCCCGCGACGACGACGTTGCTGCAGATCTCCAACGTATCCCCCCGAATTTTACATCTGTATGTATTATTTCTGTATGGTATACCTGCCAGTATATGCCAATGGCAGCACAGTACTATGTACAAATTACCTACTCGCTGCCTTAGAGGTACGTTCATTTGTGCTAGAGCGTTTATTGACATCGTACCTATGTCGAGCTCTAACCATATTGCCCAG
Source organism: Pseudococcus longispinus (assembly GCA_900064475.1). Classification (NCBI taxonomy): domain Eukaryota; kingdom Metazoa; phylum Arthropoda; class Insecta; order Hemiptera; family Pseudococcidae; genus Pseudococcus; species Pseudococcus longispinus. The sequence continues at coordinate 1,794 of FIZU01057392.1, forward strand.
TGGAAAATTTATAATACACCTGAGGTACCTGCACATTGTCTATAGGTAACCGGTTACGCAGATACATGCACTCTTCGTACCATCGGATGATCGCTGCTCTATATCAAAAAGTACTCTTATCACATCGACGATTAATTTAATCGGTGGATGGATTTCATCTCCATACGAGTTCTCTATATTCCGACACAATCCGGCCAAAAATTCATTCCCTTTTTGATAAAATTTTGAAACGAGTTGAAATTGGCGACTGGACGAGTCGATATAACGTAACGTGACCTTCTGGCGATCAGATTGTCTTAATTGGATCATCGTGTTTATTACGACAATTACAATCGAGAAGAATTCCAGCAGAGTTGCGTCTTTCTCGTACAGAAAAAAAACAGCTACACCGGTGCGAAAAAGTCTCATGCTTCGGGGCAACAGCTCGAACATCTGAGCTGAAATTTCTTATACGTCGGTGCGAATTTCCACCTATTTAATCCAGCTACGAAATTTGCAAACTTTATAAGCGTAAAAGACCCAGCATGTACATATTTAAACGCGAAAATTTTCAAATCTGACACGAAAAACAACTAATTTCGCCCGTATACCGAAACTTGTAGCGGAAAATTTCACTACAAGCTTCGCTTTCGATGAGTTTTTTATGATGCCTTTGCCTACCTATACATTTACATGTACCTACTACGTACGATAACGGCCAAAAGCGTGCAAAATTTCTATACCAACTTTATAAAAGCTAATTTACTCATCGTTAAAATGAAATTCGAACCAAGTACGGCGCGTATACGCTATGACGAAACAAACGAAATTAAATTTTTTTTACCCTCTCGGTGTTCCTTCAAAGGCAGCGAACGAAATCAAGGTTAAACGTTTCAGCTTTCAGCAACCAAGGTTCGCAGCTTTATCCTTCTTGCAAGTCTGCAAGGTTAAAGTTAACGATTTCTTCACGTTGCTGGCAGAACCCATAGCCCATTTTTTTAATTCAACACCTATGTGCTCCAAGACTCGAGCCGATGCAAAGTTCGCACATGTAACTTTACAGCGATGAATTTTAAATACTGTGTATGGTGGTATACGCCTTTTTGGCCGGAATTTCCATTAATATGCAAAAGGGCTCGAATGAAGGAATCAGAAGTGGTAAAGTTCGTAGTAAGAATCTACAATAAAATTCTACGAAAGAACCTTTGCAAAAAAAAATCCTAGGAGTACAGAAGACAGATTTACTTTCAATAAGTCACATATTTGTTCCAGGTAGATGATGATGAATGAAGACCTTTCATTTCTTTGGTTAGTTCTTCGTGATGTCCGAGGGATTTTTTTTCAAAAATTACTATTCGTACTTTTCACATTTCAAACGAATGTTCTCTCAAAAATGATTCGAATTCAACCAGGAACATTTTTGCCACTGATTTTTTTCAGTTGTTTCACTGCTTTTATTGAAATTTTGACAAAATTCACTACTTTTGACATGGACATGTTTTATGGGTGAGGGGGGGGGGGGGGGGGGGGGGAATTTGCGTTACTTTTTGCGTCACGAAATTTCGTTATCTTAAATGACTTTTTGTACTTGGAAAATTTCAGAGATTTATTTAAACTTCTTGGACTAGAAAATTTCAGGGTATAAAAGACGTTCAAGCATTTAAAAATTGTTAAAATTTTAGTAGTCATTCAAAGTATGATCAAATTGATCAAAAAATCATGAAAATTGTTGAAAATTTTGTTGAAATCGACAAAAAATTTATAAAAATTGTCGGAAATGTGGTAAAAGTTGTTGAATTGCCATAAAAATTGCAGAGGTCATCGGGAAAATGGCCATAAAATCATAAAAACTTTCCAAAGTCTCGGAAAAATTGCTGAACTTTTGACAAAAATCATATCAAATATGAAAAAAAGTACTAAGTAATTATTTAAATCGCCCAAAATTTCGTATAAATTCTCGAAACTGTTATAAAAGTTAGTAAAAATATCGTAAAAATAGTAACAAAATTATAAAAACTGTAAAAAATCTCATAAAAATTGATAAAGTTTTCACAAAAATGATTAAAATACGAAAAAAAGTATCACAAAATTTTGTAAAAACTCTCGAAACTGTCATAAAAGTTAGTAAAAATATCATAGAAATGGCAACAAAATCATGAAAACTGTGGGAAATCTCGTGAAAAAGTTCAAATTTTCATTAAATTCCCATGAAATATGAAAAAAATGATCGAAAATTGAAAAGTCAAGAAAATAGTCGAAAATATTGTTGTAGAGTAATTGACAAAATTTTCACAAAAATCATGAGTTTTTTTAGGCAGTGCTTTTTCAAAATGTGACCCCTCCCCCTTCCCCAATAAAAATCATATTTTCACAAAATCAGAAAAAATTCTATAAAACGTTCGTAATTTTCAAAAAATTATTAAAAAACAAAAAGGAAACCAAAGAAAAAAACAAAATGCCACCTGGGCAGAGTTGCCACTGACGACTTTTCAAAAATTAGTTACTAGACGTTTGATTACAAAAATTCTCCACTTCGCTGAATTTCAAATTTTTCACTTAAATTGAAATAAATGACACTTTTTTTGAAAAAAATTGAAAAAAACTAAATATTTAACGTAATTTGATCTAAAAGCAGGATGTTTGCAGGACAGCAGGACGTTCCAGCAAAAGTAGGATTTGCACGACTATTAGAAAGCTTGTAAAAGCAGTTAAAAAATGAAGTCTGTCGAAAATCGTGTAAAGACTCCAAGAACTTTCTCAACATTTTCCATGTTTTTTTTTACAATTTTTGCGCTATTTTTACTCATTATTATGAACCATTTTTACAATATTTTTAAACAATTTTTAGACATATTTTCACAATTTTTACGAAATTTTCACCGATTTTTATGAAAATTTAAGAAATTTAAACGGAATTTTCGACGATTTTTGTGACTTTTTGACTGTTTTTCATGTTTTTACAACATTTTCAATGATTTTTATGGAAAGTTCAACAATTTTAATGACTTTTCGACAATTTAAATGATTTTTTGACAATTTTTGATATTTTTTTTTTGATTTTTGAAATTTATTTGACAATTTCAACAACTTTTTCGACAATTTTTTCTACCCATTTGTGTAATATTTTTGATGATTTTAATGAAAATTTCGACAATTTTTACAATTTTGTTAATAAATTTGTGATTTTTTTCATCACTTCTAAGACACTTTTATCAATTTTTATGACAATTTCAATAATTTTTACAAGATTTTCAGAATTGTCATGATTTTTTTGACCATTTTTGCAATATTTTCGTAAAATTTTATAGACACTTACAACGTTTTTACGAACTTTGAATTACTTTTCAAACAGATTTTCGACTTGAACAGAAAATTTGCTTAGGAAATCAATTTTCAAAATTTTTAGACTTTCGACAATAACTTTTGGAAAATGACGACACGTTTTATTTAAATGAATGGGTAAAATTTTCTCAAATTGTTTTCGTACATTGTTAGATGAGTAATTTCAAAAGTGACCCTACTTTGAGCACCCCTAGATCCGTTCCCCTTTAAGCTAGGAGTCTAAAATTTTCTATGATGCATCTCCAACTCAAAATGAACCACCCTGTTGGATTTGGTCAAAATCCAACCTCGATTTATTGAAATTTCTAAAAATATTTTATTATAATGTTTATACGTTACTCTGTGATTATAGAATCGATTAAATCGAATGCGAGGAAACAGCAATGTACTCACCTAAAACAGAAAAATAATGACAATTATTAATTTTTGAACTAATAATTAACATAATTCATAAAAAATAAGAATAAGATAATAAGAGAGTAGCAACTATTTTGTGAAGATGTCAATTCAACTGGAGTAGTATCCATCGAATGATCCACAAGGAAATAAATCATATCGAGTGAAACTTGACTAAAGCAATTGTTAGCCAACATCATTATTCCAGGGAGAGCTGGTGGGCAGGGGGAGGGGGAGCAGCCGCTGTAATTTTTCGCGTGGAAATTCAGCAAAATTTTATAAAAATCCGAATTTGGTGGAAACATTTTCATTAATAATTATTGCTTTTTTAACTTAAAATTCCATTTTGGTAATCTTTCAATTCAGCCATCACACAGGGTTCAAAAATGAGTTAATTTTCCCTTTGCATGTGATTTCTCAAAAAACTCTTGCTCAAACAGTACTTTTAAGTTCAATGCATTCAACTTTTCTGAAGTTCAGAAAAGTTTGACAAAATGTCTGATTTGAACTTTCTTGACATTTTTCAAGTCCATAAATTTGAAATTTTCCAAATCCAAAAATTAATTTCAGTTTTCAAAAATTTTTTAAGTTGAAAAAAGTATGACAAGATGTCTGAAAGCCAGCATTATTTCTGAAATTTTCCAAGTTCAAAAAGTCGATGGAAATCTGAAAAAAAATTTCCAAGTCCAAAAAATTTGGACAAAATGTCTAAAAGTCATCGTCAAGGAATTTCGTGACGGTTTTTACGAACACGAAAAATGGAGAAAAAATTTGAACGAAAAAAATGAACAAAATTTTAGGATTGACCCCAGCCATAAAACATATCCATGTCAAAATTTCCCTACATTTTGGAAGATTCTTTCAAAAATCATGTCTTTCTGGATTTTTCTTGGCTCAATTCTCATTTTGTCTCATTTTCTGAAATTGTCTATAAACCGACGGTGTGAGAAAACATATTTAAATATTCTGTACCATTGATACCTATTCGGCTATTCGTAAAAAAGTTTCAAAAGCTGACTCAAATTGTCTCTGATTTCAGAAAATACAAAGGAAATAGAAAACTAACTTTCAAGAATGGGGATGGTTTACTCGAGAGACCACATCCCGACCTAAAATAAAATTGATCTCACCTCCCTTCTTCCCAACTCCCTTCGCCTCTCACCTCTGCCTTTTTTCAACGAGGCAGCAATATTCCACAACCCCACTGCGAAAATTTCTGCTCCAAAAACGCTCATATCTAGGTAACCGAGCCCGTCAGCCGAACACCACCAAATCCGAACGGATGCCTTAATGCATGCTCGAAGGTGAAATATGATTCTCACGCAGCAGACGTCTGGCATGGAAATTCGGGCGCATATTAAATGCCACCATTTTGCTATTCGAACAACGTATACGTATAAATTTGCAGTCGGCCTTTGCGTTGACGTTGCCGCTGCCGCCGCCGATGATGCCGGCGACTATATGAAATTTTATACTTAGCAACGATTCGAGTCGAGCATGCGAAGTACTCTATACGAGGGCCCGGCCAAATATAAAAATTTACTGCGGCGGACGTAATAAAATAAGGGAAAATTTCGTCGGGTACGAGCCCGTGGGGCGGGCTGCGGGACGCCGTGCAGCGAAGATTTTCTCAAAAATGTGTAGCTTTCACGAGCTGAGAACACGAGGTTACTGGAATTTTCGCCAAGAGAACCGGGATTGCACGTGGCCTTTATGTTCGCCATTATCATGTTTTCAAGGTTCCCAACGACGGCGTTAAAGCACACGAGTATAGTAAAACGCGTACCCTTATTTTTTGGTTCCGTTTTATAATATTTTTTCCACAACCCCTTTCTCGAGGTTTCGTATTCGGCATTTTCGTTACATTTCCATCGAAACCATCATCTCTACGTCTCTTTCGTTCGGTTCCATACCAATCTTTTGTTTGATTTCGAAATCGGGCTCGCTCCGAAAGGTTTTCGTTTTTCTTTTTCTTTTTTTCTTACATTTCGTTACCTCGCCTCGTATCGAGAAAACACGAATTAAATTAAAAATTCGCCTCTCGCGCCCGAATACATTCGTCGACGTTTTAATGAATGCCGGCAAAATTTGCCAAGACGAAACGAAACGTTTCGCGAATTCGTAACGAACCCGCCTCTCGCTCTTTCTCGAGCCATCAAAAGTTTACGACTAAAACATTTTTCAAGAAAATTAATTTTCGCCATTGTAATGTTTAGGTACTAATTGATATAACTTTTAAGCGCAACAAATTCGCTATTATGTTTGCAAATTGAACTTGAGAAAGGTTCGAGGACGTAGGTTCGTACATCAGCCTCCCAAACCCCGATCAAAAGTCGTTGCCAGTATTTTACCCGGGGTGTGAAAAATTACTGGAATGATTGGTGATGAAAATTGGTCAAGTTTGGAGTATTTTCTGCACGTTGGCATGTGTCATGCGACACTCGCTTCGTAATGAAGATGTATTGTCTCGTTTAGCTGCACAAATCCATATTCCAAGTTCAACGTTTCGTGTCGAAAAAATTATACCAAAGCCCAAGGGGGGAAAAGGTGGAAGCGAATTTTAATTGCATATTCTAATTGGTTAATTTACGTTCGCGTTTTATATTATTAAAACGACCAACTGAGGAAAAAAAGTTCACTGTCGTTTTAAATATGCAAGTTTACAACACTGACCTCGTTGCCAAGTCGCAGACCGGTATTTAGCCAACAGTTCCGATTCACTGGATTATCACATGTATTTTTAACGTATACTTATGCTAGGTATACTCGATGAAAAAATTTTCGTTTGTTGACATTGCTAGGCCATCGTACCAGTGGCTAGTTGGTTAGCCACAGCACCGAGGCGAAGAGAAAATAAAATCTTAATTATGGCCATTCGAACCATATTCGTAATTTTACACAGCGATTAGCGCTAACAACTAGTTTATTACACAAATGTTATATGTTTAGTTACTGGTTTGTTCGGGTTCGCTTTTGACCTGGTAATGAAAGTTGACGAGTTGATACGGAAAGTCGTACCGCATTCGCATCACTCGGAATGGGAAAAATTCATTAGTAATTAGAACACTCTCACTGTTGTTAATGTACACCAGCGTGTATGGTATTTTTACCTCTACCGCGGCTCTGCCTCGGTGTACTGTCATCTCCGCCAATACCTATGTACTTCTACCTGTGTGTGTATGTAATGTACGAGTACATTGTACATTTCGAGCGGCTTGCTTTCGCTACAAAATTAGATGTTTCAAGGTTATTCCGAGACGACGATTAGTAATTCGCTGGCGAACCGTGCGTGGAAATTTTTTACTCTTCGGATGTCGTCGCGTTTGTACTTGAAAGATGCTCGGTTAGTTACGAGTCGCCAATGAAAAGGAAAGCAGAAGGAAGTCGAAGATAATTATGCTTTAATGACCTATCTATGATATACCTTTTCGTCGCCGATGAAACCGACTTCCTCTTCAAATGGATTCCAAATCAGGCGATAGAATTTACGAGCTTAGGTGTTGAGGTATAATTTAAGATATGACATCAGTATAGAGATCCGCTCGTTTTTCAGATATTTTTTCACGAGTGTTCGTATCGAATTATTTGATCAAAATTTAATAATTTGATTCAATTTTTGATCAAATTTCAGGCCATTTCAAATTTTAATTTTTCACCAACTACAAGTCGTCAATATTCTGGCTAAATTGTACAGCGATTTCATGCCTTCGTAGTGAATTTTCCCAGAATTAGATTTTCAACTGCATTTCAAATGATTTTTATTAATTTATAAAATTTCAACGGTTCGAGTTCGATAAATTTAATATCTGTGAATTTTTCGTCTCCAGATGGAGCTCCGGAATATTTTGCACCACTTTTTTGAAAAAAAAACTTAACTGAAAACTACGAAATCAAATGGCTTCATACGAACTGAACTTTGAACATAGAATCCAGATAAGTTTATTTTTGAATTTTTTGTCTCTGAATGAAACTTTAGAAAATATTGCATCACTTTTGAAAGAAATTTCATCGAAAACTACGAAAATCCCCATTTCGAATGGATTCAAATAAACTGGTTTCTGGCCATGAAGTCCAGATAAAGTAAAATTGATAAATTTTAAGGGTTCAAAGGAAAAGCTTGTTCAAAGAATTTAAAAAATTTCCTCGACTCTGAAAGAAGTTTTTGACATTTTGTAACTTCCCATTTTACGTTTCATCCGAAAAATTGGTTCGAATGAAAGTCGTACAAATACATTTGGCCCAGTTCAATGAAAAATTCTCTCATTTTTACTACACGAATAAAAGACAATTTTTTGAGGGGGAGAGGGAGGGGGTTAGGCAACTAGGTCTATTCCACTGCGACCAAAAAATCACCTAGTAACGTAAAAAATTCACGCTGAAAATGCATCAAGATTACTTTGAAAAAAAAGAGTAAAATAATCCGCTGAGTAAAATTAATAGAAGAAAGAAAACGAATGGGAGAGGAGGGGACGCATTTGGAACGAGGGGAGGGGGTCAGTTTTATATTTATGAAGTATCAAATGCTTTTAAAAAATATTTCATGGATAATTACAATTTTAAAAGAAGAACTCGAGAATTCTATCATTCGAAAAAAGTCTGAAACAATTTGTAAAAATCAATTTTCAAAATGACCTAAAATTTTCCAAGTCCCAAAAGTTATCTGCCCGCCTTATGAACTTTGTCAAGTTGAAAAAGTCAGAAGTCTGACAAAATGTCTTAAAATCAGATGTCCTTTTTTCGTCACTTAAAAATCACCTAAAAGTCAATTTTTGAAACAAAAAATCGAAAATTTTCTCCTTGGAAAAAGAATCTGATCAATGTGATCAACATATAAAATTTTCCAAGTTCAGAAAGTCTGTTGCTCAGTATGAAATTTTTTAAATCTAAAAAGCTTTAAATTCAGTGAGAACCCATGAAATTTTTTAAGTCCGAAAATTCTAAAGTCTGATAAAGTGTCTAAAAATCAGATGTCGTTTATTCAGCTCTTGAAAAATATTTTATAAGTCAATTTTTGAAGCAAAAGAGTGAAAATTTTTGAAACAAAAAATCAAAAAATTTTAAATTTTTGAAACAAAAAATAAAAAATTTTTGAAACAAAAAATAAAAAATTTTTGAAACAAAAAATAAAAAATTTTTGAAACAAAAAAATCAAAAAATTTTGAAACAAAAAATTAAAAAAGTGTTTTGAAACAAAAAATTAAAAATTTTTGAAACAAAAAAATCAAAAAATTTTGAAACAAAAAATGAAAAATTTTTTAAAACAGAAAATCAAAAAACTTTGGAACAAAAAATGAAAAATTTTTGAAACAAAAAAAATGAAAAATTTTGAAACAAAAAATTAAAAAGTGTTTGAAACAAAAAAAAATTTAATTTTTGAAACAAAAAATGTTCAATTTTTGAAACAAAAAATGTTCAATTTTTGAAACAAAAAATGTTCAATTTTTGAAACAAAAAATGTTCAATTTTTGAAACAAAAAATGTTCAATTTTTGAAACAAAAAATGTTCAATTTTTGAAACAAAAAATGTTCAATTTTTGAAACAAAAAATGTTCAATTTTTGAAACAAAAAATTTTCAATTTTTGAAACAAAAAATTTTCAATTTTTAAAACAAAAAAAACAGAAAATTTTTGAAACAAAAAATCAAAAAATTTTGAAACAAAAAAATTAAAAATTTTTAAAACAAAAAAATAAAAATTTTCAAAACAAAAAAATTTAAAAATTAAAAATTTTTAAAACAAAAAATTTTTATTCAAAAAAAAATCTGACCACCTTACAAAATTTTTAAGACCAAAAAGTCAGTTGTTATCTATGGAATTCTCCAAGTCGAAAAAATCCAAGGTGTGATAAAAATGACCAAAAATCAGGTGAATCAAAATTCCTCGAACAGTAATTATTGAAAAAATGTGAAACTTGGAAATCAAATAACCAAAAAGATTATTTTTAGTGTTGGTTTTTGGCAAAAATTACACATTTACACAATGGCGTTTAGTTGGCACAATCGAGCAAATATCTAATAATTTGGCTTTTGGTTTTGGATAATTCAGTTTTCGTTATTTTTTTTTGTCGAATTCAAACATTTCCAGTGGCTTATGGAGGGGGGGGGGGGGGGGGTCTGAACCCACCGTAACGACTAAAAAGTTGGAAAAAATGGGGGGGGGGGGGGGGGGGAGGGTCTGAACTCACCGTAACGACTAAAAAGTTGGAAAAAATGATGAAATTTAAACTTTTAAATGCCCTTTTTTTCAAAAATTTTCGCATTACGTTTCCATATTTCGATAAAATAATTGAGCATTTTTTTGTAATTTTACCTCAAAATTTTTTTTTTCGAGAAGGCCTCCCCTCCCCCCTCTTGATTGACTGCCTGCCTACGCCACAGATCATCTGGTTAAATTTGAATCACTTTCAAAAAAATTCCGCATCTCAATTTAAATTAAAAACTTGATTTTTCTGCTCAAATTAAACTTTTTACAATTTTTTCCCCTTAAATTTGAAATTTTTAAAATCGATTTTCTCTAAATTTCACGTTTTTTGCTAAATTCTTTGTTCAATTTTTGAGTCCTCGGTCTTTTTATTTTTTGAGGCAGGTAGGCATAGTATGTTAAAAGGGTTGAAACTTTTCCCCGAATCACAGAATAAAGCAGAAAAAAAAATTGAAAATGAAAAAACATCCTTGAACATTCATAAAACAATCTGAATCCAAATCGCAAAACGCCTATAATCTTATCAAAAATCAGAATGAAGGGGGAAGGGGAGTGGTTAAACATTCGTCTACGAATTTCAATCCTTAGAAATCCAATTCTCGCACCCTTCCCACGCTTTCCAGCAAGATAAAACCTCTACAAAAACGAAATCCTCAAAACGTGTCTATCCTACTCTCGACTAATTTCGCGAAATATTTGTTCTTTTGTATCGTTGGAAAAAAATGTCAATAATACGTTTCGAATGCAGAATAAAAACCAACATGAAGAAGATCAAGGAATCCTGGGAATTTTCGCTGCGAACATCATCTCTCCGAAATCATCCACCGTACATCGAGGATATTTTTAGCCTCGGTTTACAATTCGCTTTCGTTTGCGAGATGTTTCCTTTGACAAGTAGTGACAAAATAACAAGCGAGGAATTTTTCGTCGTCGGCTGGTGAAAAAGAAAAACGCCCGAAAAGACGTTACGCTGATCGAATTTCGTCGTCAGTAAATTCGCTCTCGCCGAATGAAATTACAAACTCGTTAAAAAGTTAAATTGACAATTTCGTCGTCGGCTTAATTACGCGAAAGGATGATTTTTTGTAGCCGAAAAAGCTCTTCGCGAATGTCTCGAAAGGCCTCGACGAGTTTTCAACAAAACGTACCAAAAAACTCGAGCTTCGTTAGAGTTCGTCTTGGGTAAAAGTTGGGTGCGAGGGGAGCCGCGTACGTCGAATGAGAAAAGACTTATTCGCGAAAGGTGTTTGAAATAAAATTAATGATACGCGGCGGTCATGAACTCGGTAACGTGGGCAGGTTATTTATACGATCCGTTTATAATTTTATCACTTGTTTAGTACACTTTTTAGCCAGAATAAAGGCGCGATAGATTGAAAAACGAACCGAGGCGGTGCGCCGGAGCCGATGAAGCGACGGGCGAGAAAATTTGCGCGAAAAACCGGAAGGGAGAAAGGGCCGAGGGGTTGTAATTTGGAAAGTTGGGAAGTTAGGTAGCGAAGCGCGAAATTCACGCGCACGAGGATTGACCTTGGGACATGTTCTGACATTGTCGGCCGCGGTTAATGCTATTGCACGTGAACGTCGTTGCCATAACGATGACACTTCACGCTGCAGCCCTTCGCCGTATAAGCCACGAGCCGAATTTTATTTCCTCCCTTTGCCTTCGCCGCCTGCGCCTCCCCCATTTGCCGACATCGCCCTGAAAGACGTGGAATTTTCGCGTTCGAGAGAGGTACCCCTCTCAACCCCCCATCCAAGTATTTCTTTTTCGACTACAAAGGATCGAGCTTTTCGTCGTCGCCAGCCAGAATTTTTTCCCGAACTAATTCCACCCTTATAAATTGCATATTTAAATTTCCACTTAATTGTCGGCCGGTTAATTTTAATGATTTTTTCGCAGAATTTTCCTTTCTTTTTTTACACTCGTTCGTTATTCGAGGCGACTTCGTAATTTCCCACCCCGCCGCAATCCAGCCTTTGCACAATGAGCATGGACCTCACGCAACGTCACCGTCACCTTATTTTCTTCGACGACGGCGACACCCTCGAACCCTCATCCTTTGCTAGTTGCCTCGTGTGACCTAATTACATTCGTCCTTGAACTTGGTAATGTTCCTTATTAACCTTGAAACGAACGGATTTGTTCGTAATGCTGCTTAAATTTCGACTTTTTTTTCGTCTGCTCGTTTATCCCTTTTCATACCCCGGTTTCCTCGCTTCTCGCTAACAAATAATCAGATGGTCTACGATGAGCCCTATCTCGCCATCGATGGTGTCTTTTATTTCGTACGTTTCGTGTAAATATGTTTCGGCCACTGCGGTGCCTCGAATCCGCCTTTGCGTCTTTTCAGCTGCCAACAAATTTCGCAAGCCGGCAACGTGACTGAAAATTTAATACGAAATTTTCTCGCTAAAAATAGGTTCTACGACAAACAGGAAAAAACTCGCAGGAATAAATTCCCTTCTGCGGATCGTGCGAGTACTTGGATGGAAAAAAATGACCGAAGAAATTATTTCAGCTCGAATGTACCAGAATGAGATTTTCAATACGTCAAATATCTATTTCAAAATCCAATTTTTAACGTACTTTTCGAAACAAATTTCCAAATATTTTATGCAAAATACGTTACTTTGATATTTTTCTAACTCGAGAGTTTACGTTTAATTACATGTTTTTCAGCGCTTCATTGAAAGTAGAAAACCACAGTGTTAATGATACGAAGGTTGAATTTTTTTCCACCGTAAGACAAAACCGGAGTATGTTGACATTTTAATGGATTATTTTTATCGGGCCATTCCTGGGGTAATTTTTTATTACGTTTTCAATTGTTGTGTAGTTTTATTCGATCGTTACACCTGCGAATAGTATTTTCCAACATTTGAAACCGTTTCAATGTATAGCTAATTAATCGTAAATTGCGCCCTTTTTCTTTGCTCGAGAATTCTTTACAATCAGAGGAGAACTTTGGACAATTCCGAAGGATGGAATTTTTCCTGATTTTTTTCGACTCGAAATGGGAATTTTTTCAACTAAAAATGCAATTTTGCCAGTCCCCCCCCCCCCCCCCCCCCCCCCCCCCCCCCCGAAGGATGGAATTTTTCCTGATTTTTGTCGAATAAAAATGTAAATTTTTTCAACTAAAAATGCAATTTTTTTCCCCCCCCCCCCCACTCTGGCCTGAACAAAATTTCATTTATGGATTTAAAATTAATTTTTCTGACTCTTAACTCACTAATTATATGAAACCATTACCTCAAAATTTAAAATTTAACGTAATTCTAGTACTTAAATTTTTTTTGAGAATTTCCTCAAAAATACCCTTAAAATTTATTGGAATTGAAGGAGGGTGAAGAGCAGAGGGGACAGCTTGGCTCCTTTGTAGCAATATCTAATTTTTATTTGACCTTTTTGCAAGAAAATTTGGATTCGGAAAATTTTGAAAAAATTTCATCAGAATCAAAAAATTTCACTTCAATTTGTTCCTGCATTTCAACAGGGTGTCTAACAAAATCTTCTGCGCCAAATTCATTGCTTTTTCATGACTTTTTTTATGACCTTTTTTAATGCAGTTTTCTAGTCTTAGACACAGAAATGGCACCACCCCCCTCCCCACATTAAAAATATTTTTTTTTACTGTATAAAAAAATTGAAATAATGGAAAAAATTTTAATATCTAAAAGAAATTTTTAAATAAATTTTGTTTTTTGGAAGTCAATTTCGAGCTGAAATCATGACTTTTTTATGACTTTCATGACCCACCTTTCAAAATTATGACTCTTCATGACTTTTCACGACTTCATGATCTGTTAGACACCCTGCTCAACGAACATTTTATTTCATCTTTTGAGGCGAATAAAAGATTACGAAAATCAAAAATTTTGAAGAAAGTATACAAAATTTAATAAAATATGTTAAAAGAAGACTATAAGCTCGCATTTTTGGACTATAATATGACATTTGATGGGAAGAAAATTTTTTACGACGCTCCAAAAATGAATTTTTCATTTTTCTAGTACACTCTTGGTTTATGGAAAGGAGTAAAAATGGCGAAAATGAGCTCCTCTAAATTATATTATTTCTTCTGTATTTTTTCATTGAAAATTACTTTTTCCAAAAAAAAGTAAAAATTAAGCAAATGAAATCGTAGGCTACATTCCATATCGGATTTTGTTCCATTTCCATTCAAGAACTAGGTACTAATTTGACATCTGTGTGGATCGTTTGGCAACTCAAAACGACTTGATCAAGTTTTTACCCCCCCCCCCCCCCC
>FIZU01057405.1:0-18019 GCA_900064475.1 Pseudococcus longispinus
ATAAAAATGCAATGGCCAATTAATTTTGACGAGGCGGTAAAATTATAAAATTCAAGTCAACAGAACAGAATCCAGATTGGTTTGAGGACTTGAGAGCAAATATCTACATGGATAAAGGCATTTCAAAATCACGGTATCCTCTTCTGTTTACGTATCTGTTATCAGTAAATTAATTGAAACAACTATCATTTGAAATTTTGTATGAAACACGATTTTGATTATTATGTAATTGATTTAATCATCCAATGTGGCATAAAATAGTTGAATTGTTCTAATCGAAGTCTGTCTAGTATTGTAGCTATTTGTTATTTATTGTGATTCTAACCGCTGATTCTTTGAAAAAAAGTAAGTAGATACTTACGAGGTATTAACTATGAACCTTCAGGCAAACGTCAATAAGAAAGAAAAACAATTCAAATTGTCTTCTCTTGCTTGTAAATGTTTAATTATTCGTATACTATGCTGAAATTTCAATTTTTCGATTTGTACATGTTAATTGCATTACGTTCATAAGCTTATAAAGTAAACTCAAATCATTTTCTCAATGATTGTTTGTAGGAGGAAGCTATACCTGTACCTTGTAGAATGTAGATAATACTTCTTCATCGACAAATTCACGTGTATTTATTCGATTTCTACACCTATTTTAATAGATATCTATTCTGCTACAAGAGTGCGACGAACATAAACCGAACCACGATGAATGATAATACGTCAAAAAGAAATAGCATTCGACCTGTAGGACCCAACGGAATCGTAAAGAATTCGTCCTTCACCGATGTGAATGTTTATAAAACAGAGCATGTATGGATAATTAATCATTATAGTTTTCAAGAGGCTGAAGGAAAAGAATTGCAGTCATCTAGGTTCACATCTGATTTTAATGGCAGCACGAGCACCGAGTGTACGTGGCATATTGATCTTCAATTCGACGCAGTTGAAGATTTCATTTCATTATATTTGTGTCTGGACTCGAGCAGTCGATGTAAGAGCGTATCCGCTAAATTTCGATTTTCTATCATGACAAACGAGCAAACAGAAATGTTCTCTGACGAAACCTCGATTCATAAATTTACTATCAGCTCTGATGAAGAAAACGCAGATGATTCATGGGGATACGAAAACTATTTGAAAAAAAATATACTTTCCAGTAGTAAACATAAATTACTTCCGAACGATAAACTAACCATCTTCTGCGAGATCACATATTCCCAGGTTATTTCCACCTGTACTTCTCATCGGTCAAATTCGATTACATTTCAGGCCTCGGTACCCAATAATCGTCTACTGGAAGATTTCGGATCGTTGCTGAAAAACGGAAAGTTCGCAGATGTTACGATATCGGTGAATGGTACCGAGTACCCGGTACATAAGACAATTTTAGCTGCTCGAAGTGCTGTTTTTTCGGCCATGTTCGAACAAAATGGTATGCGAGAAAGTGTAAAGAATCGTATCGATGTGACAGATATTCGCGAAAACGTCATGGAAGAAATGTTACGTTACATTTACACCGGAAAAGTTGAGAATTTAGATGAAATGGCCTACGATTTATTCGAAGCAGCTGATAAGTATGATCTCGCCGAATTGAAAGCGATGTGCGAGAATGTCCTGTCTAATAATCTGTCCGTCGATAGTGCAGCTAAAACTTTGGATTTGGCAGATTTGCATCATGCCAATGAGCTGAAGTCTGAAGCGATGGATTATATTGTCATGAACTCTAGCAGTGTAATGTGTACAGAAGGTTGGAAAGCTCTCGTGACCGGGTCGAGGAGTGATTTACTGAATGAAGTTTGCCAAGCTTTATCTCGACAATTAGCTGGTTATTGTACCATTTGAATTCCTCGTTTGCGCTTATTATGTACTTCACTGCTTCTTTTAAAAGCGTATTTTTATAAGTTTTTTCAATTGTATTAAAATAAGTTGATATTATTACCTATTTTCTCTTCGTCTTCGAGAAATTGCTCAACTGAGTCTGAAACCTAATTATTTTAGTTAGATCAAATTCAGTCGCAAATTATTTTGGTTTTTTTTATGAAATACGTACCTACTACCTACTTAGGCAGTTGGCTGTTCTATGTACCTAACTACCTACTACTTACTTTACCTAATTATGTTTATCGTTTCGTTAAATGAACTTCAGTGAACGAACACTATGTGTGTTCATTTATGGCGAATTTGCGATGTGAATGTATATTACAAGTGAAGGTTCGGAAAAAAGTCTCTTCTACCATCTTTGGATTTTCCATTACGTTTTCTCCATCAACAAATAGAAAGACATTTAATGAGTACTTAATACCATTCTTTTGTTTGGATATACATATACGATTTGGGAAACGTGTTGGATAGGTAGGTAGGTACTTATCATATGATGTTTCGTGAAATTCAATTTCGTCGATACTTTTTTAATGCTTAGGATGATTGTCATAATAAGGTTGGAAAATTCATGAAATTTCAATTTTGAATTTGAAACATACATGTAGGTCGATACCTATAGTCTAAGTGGTTAGCACGAAAAAGTCAGGGTTATACTTATTTTTAAAACATAAATTGAGTGGAGTTTCTTTTAGTATGAACCAAAAGAAAATTTTGGGGAAGGGATCATCATAAATTGCTCTGAGGGGGCTGTAGGAATGGAAACATCCCTATTTCTGCACATAAAGGAGCTTTCGAACTGATCTATTTTTTAAAAAAAGAGTAATGTCTTCATTATAATTTGACCTTTTCGAACTCGAATCCGTCATTACTTCCTAATTGAAAGTAGAGAAGTGACTCAATTGTGAAATTTGTGACGCAGAAAATTATCAGTTTTTGTAACAACCGAGGTAAAATCACAATTTTTCATTTTTTGAGACCCGCGGGGGTGACCAATTGGATCAAGAAATATGTCTTGAGTATAATTCGAACCTCCTGAAGCCGAATTCAAAGTAAGTTTTAAGGGAGGAAGCATGGGATTGTCACAATTGTCAAATTTGCTCAACGTAAAATGGCCAATTTGTGCTTAAATTGACATTAAATGGAGGTTTCTTATTTCCTAACCATTATACCTTTAATAGATTGGAGTAGAAGACCTTTTTATAATCTAATGTGAACCTCCTGAACTCAAATTCAAAGTTGGTTTCCAGCTAGCAATTAGAGAATTCTGAATTCTCACAATTATTCAATGCGCATAACGTGTAGTGTCCGATTTGTGCTTAAATTGACAGATTTTTCTCATTTTCAGAAGAACAGCTCTTCCTCACTTCAAGGTAGAAAAAAAATTATGGAATAAAAAATGACTGATTTTCAATGATCTAAAACTTTTGTTCGAAACTTTTTTTCGTATAGTCAATTTAGCAAATTTTTTCATTCGAGTGTCCCCAAAAAAATTACATAGCAGTAAAAAATCACGAAACGACCAAAAACTTGAAACAAAAGTTGTAGAGTATTGGAAAATCATAATTTTTTGTTCTATAATTTTTTTCCTATTTTGCAGTGGTGAGAAGCCATTCTTCTTAGAAGATAGGAATTTATGCATACTGTGTTTCCACTCCTAAAAACCCAATTCCTGCTCGCCCCCAAAGATAATTTATGATGGATCCCTTTTCCCAAAATTTCCTTTTGGTTCGTACTAAAAAAAATCACATGTTAGTTCGTGTTCAAAAAACCTGGGCCAATTGCTTAGATAGACTATTGTATGAATTTTCCGTAATCAAGATATTATAAATGATGTGAAACGAGAAATAAGTATATTAACATACTGATAACTGCAAATTATTAATAAGGCTAAATTCATAAATTATTTCAACATGGGTACCTAAATAATTAGATACATTTATATTTTTTTCAGATACCTGTCGGATGAGAATTTTCAATGTCGTCCAATTTCTGAAGTTTTGAAGGAGTTTTTCGGTCTTGGTAAGTAATCACCATGTACTTATTATCATTTTACTGTTCAGTTTGATTCAAGTTCTTTATTCACTAATTTCTGGAAAATGTGATCGTATGCAGAAATTTCATTCAAGTTATTTACATGTGCTCATAACTAAGGTTCGTATACTAATATTCATTTATACCTACTATGTATGGGATGAGTATAAAAATTATTTTCGAAAACACTTGAAAAAGTAAGACGAAATTGACTACGAATAATCAATGGAGTGAAATGTTTCAGACCAAAAATAGGACGATTATTTTAGTAAAATGAAACTCATGCGATCGATTTTCGCAGTAAGGGAATTGATACAGATCTCAACTCGGAAATCATTTCAATGCTTTTAAGGAAATTACACCTAGGAACTTAGACCTATTAGATACGCTTTTTAAACGAAAAATGGTTTTCTTAATTTTTCGCATTTTAAAAATATTAGATAAGTATAAAATGAAAATCCAAAAATAAGTTTCATCCTTACTTACCCTCCTTACAGTTTGCTTTCTGTAAACTTTACTGACGTTCAAAAATCTATCCTGTTTATGTTACCTATAAATTATAATTCATTGTAGAAATTTGGGAAATAACTATTAATATGAAATCGAATGTTCTTTTTTTTTTACGAATTTTGGTAGGTATCTCTAAATTGTAGACACACTGAAAAAAAACTTTTGCTCAGAGTAACTGTTTTCAAAAATCGAAGAAAAGTTGAATTATAATTAGGTACATGTAATCTTTCTTGTTCACCTCGTTATTTAAATCGAGAATTAGAGATTTCTTTTGCTATTAATAGAGAAAACCTTACAAATTTTCAGTATCTAAATTCGATTCAAAATGAAAAAAATTTATTGTGGTTCAACTTTTGATCCCTGTATGTGTTTTCTTTCTTTTGAAAAATTTCGTCATACGAATGAACATTATGAATTTTTTTTCAAATTAAAAATAATTTGAATTTGTATCATTCTTCACATTGTGAACTTGAGTTAAATTTATTTGAAAAATTGCAAATAGAGCTCATGCTGTCACTCCTGCACGTGAAAAATTATTCTAGATCGCTAAAATATGCACGTAAAAAAATCCAATCAACATTTATTTTTTTCCTTTGTAATATAAAGATCAACGATTTTTTCAATACCTATTTGAATAATTAAAAAATGAATAAGTATTTTTCTTGATTTGGAATTTTGTTTAATTCTATTGAAATGTTGAAGTATCGCTTGCTAATTTTGGCAATTTTGATTGAGAAATCATTCATTGATGAAAAAAAAGAACTTTACACGGAGGAGTATAAGAGTTAACAATGAGTAATGAGAAAAGTGCATTAGGCTCCTCAATTTCGAAAAATTATTTCTTATTTTGATTTTTTTGCAAAGGAATGGTTACCTCGAAGACATAGATCGATTTTATTACAAAAGGTAATCCATTCGTATTTATAAAAAACGTTTTTTCAGTGTTTATTCTCTTTATCCCGAACAAATACTTATTCCTTTTCCGTGATGGGCAGATCCGAGGAGCCGGATTTTGAATATAAAGATCCGTACGTATTTTAAAGATCTTTAAATCAAAAATCCTTAAAATTCGATGATCTGATCTGTGGATCTTTAGATCCGATCTTTTGTGTCGTATCTGATCGGATCTGGATCTAAAAAAAATCACTCAAGTGATCTGGATCTAAATTTTTTAGGAGTGGATCTGCACATCACTGTTCCATTTTACAGAATGATATTTCAACCGGCCAGATTTATCATTTTTACCCCCTCTTAATAGTGTTGGGAATAATCGATTATGTTGAACAATCGTTTATGCCGATTAGTGATAATTCCACAATCGATTATTCGATTAATTTCTCCCCAAACAATCAATTTACCCAATTTTTCCTTTTTTATTATTATTGAGGGGGGCCCTCCTCCCATAAAACTATCCTTCAGTAGGTACTTCATAGTTCATACGCTTTTTAAATGAAAAATAGAATATTTGAAGTACTTCGTTTCAATTTTTCAACTTGCAAAAATTTGGATATCATGAAACTCTATTTTTGCTTCTATTATTTCAGTTTTTAAAGAAATGCTCAGTCTACTTTCTTCAAAATGATTTTTCAATTGAAAACCTCCATTTTCACACTCGAAATGTAATTTTCTCGAGATGAACGATAAATCGGTTGAATAATCAATTAATTTGTCAATTCAAAATAATCGATTATTCCCCCCCCCTGATCAATTAATCTATTCGCAATCGATTAATCACTCATCAGTACCCCGTAAGATTTCAAACTCTTGTACATTCGAACATCTTTGCTTGTAAATTTCATCCAAAAATCCCTCAAATTACCCATAAAAACCGCCGATGGACGATTAAACCGGCGAAGAAAATTACCAAACAAGATACGCCATTTTTATACTTAATCAATCAAACCGACTTGCTATATAGCGAGTCTCGAGACCGTATAAAAAAGAAGGGGCATCTCCCTCATTAAAATATATAAAAACAGGCTCCTAAAAGTGCGTTCACAGCGCTACCATGTACGAAAAAACGTACGTACTCATGTAGCAATCGTGTCAGAAAAAAAAGTTTAAAAAAAAACACACACAGACACAATCGAAGGTTGAACAATCGCAGAACATCGCTGCGCAATTATTTATCGTTTTACGTTGACAACCACGCAATTAATGGCATTTCGTCGTTGCGTTCACGAACACACACGGTACGGTTTTGATTTTACATCGAGGTTACTTGGCAACGTTGCTTAATCAAAGTAATGTTAATTTATCCGCGTCTTCGCGGTTATACTTGTTTATTCCTAGTCGTTGTTATTGTTAAAGGACAAAGTAAGGTCAGAGCGTGAGTTGAAAGCGAACACTGAGCCAAGAATATAAAGAAGTTTCTTTACGAGTATTTTTTTTATCTTTTCTGTTTATCTGGTTCGTAGTTTAAGTCTAACTTGAAATAAAAGCGATTTTACACTGTGCCCCTTCCATGTTCGGTAACATTACTCGGCGTTCGCGGTGTTACTTCTATACCGTTTGTGTACGTAGGTACTTTTTTCTTCATTTTTTTTTTCACTTACGTATACAAACGTTCGTTCATGTGTAGAATGTACACGCATTTATGGTACCGGGACGCGACGGGTCGACCCCCGTCCCCCCTTCGGGTTACCTGCGGCGTTACCCTTTTTTCTCATATCCTGTAGCGGTTTTTATTAACGAGGTCGCAACACTGATTGAATTTTTTTCACCGTATTTGTACGTATATAGAATTCTATGCATAAGAAGAAAAAAAAATGCGTCGTCAACATAAATAATAGCGTAAAAGTTGATTAACTCGAGTCAATATATCGATGCTGATGTAATTAAATTATCCATTGTTTGTACGTTATGTACTTTCTTTTTAATGTGTACGAAATAATGAGAATTTTTTCATAACCAGAGATGGCGTAATTATATGAAATCTGGTATTTGGTGTAAAAGTGGTCAGCGCAGGTATAGTTATTTTTTTAAACACGAGAAAAATGTGGGTTTTCATTTGGTATGAATCTGAAGAAAATTTTGGGGAAGGGAGCCATCAAAAATTGCTCTTGGGGGACGAATACGAGAAGGGTTTAGTTTAGGAGCATAAACACTCCTATTTCTGGCCATAAAGCAGGATGAGGTGCTAAAAGTGCTGAAAAAGTCTTCCATTTTACAAAGTGATGCTACAAGTTTGAGAAGAACTGAAAAAATGGCGAATTTGACTGAAAAGTCTTCCTTTTTTCGTTAAAAATTCATCTAAAATTCATTTTTTTCCATTTGATCATATTTTGATAAAATTTCAGCTTTTGAATGCTTTTTTCTGCAAAAATTAATGAAAATTTTTTAAATAATTTCATGTAAAATCACATTTGTTCTTGCCCTCCCTTTCTTGGGATTGGGAATAACTTTCCCAGTAAGCCCCTGATAAATTCAACTGATTACACGTCAAAATAAATATTTTGAAAAAATAGATTTTTTGTAATGCTGAAAATATCCAAAGAGAAATCCGGCAATCTTATTCAATGAAAGGGCATCGTCACTGAATCTTTCCAAAAAAAAAAAAGTAACATTGGTCATCAGTTCTGATTTTTCATCAAAAAAGTAGCCGAACAAAAGCCAATTTTAATGATTTTTGACATGGATCTGAGTTATGACTTATGGCTGAAGATCAAAAAAATTTTGTTTTATAGCTTGGCCTCGCGAAACTTTATTACCTTGGATGACTTTTGGACTTGGAAAATTTCAGATTGTAAAAATGGTTTAAATATGTATTGCAAAAATCGTTGAAATTTTCATGATAATTGAAAAATGATTAAATTGGCCAAAAAATAATGAAAATTGTTGAAAATGTTATTGAAATGGTCAAAAATTTCTTGAATCAGTGCAAATACTGTAAAAATAGTTTAAAATGTGATATATCTAATGCATTGAAACTGTCATGAAAATTGGCGAACATATTGTAGAAAACTTGAAGCATTAGTTGTTGAAATGATTCAGATTTCCATCAAAATCAAGGAGTAAATGTGAAAATGGTCAAAAGATTATGAAAACCATCAAAAATTCTGTTAAATTTTCTCAGGTTTTCATAGAAATTAATAAAAACTTCGTTAAAAAAGTAAAAAAAAATCATAGAAATGGTTGCAAAATCATAAAAACTGTCGAAAACCTTGTAAAAAAAACTCAAAATTTTCACGAAAATTTGTCAAAAAAGTATGAAAACTGTAGCAAATGTTGTTGAAATTTGAAATTGTGTAAAAATGTTGACAAAAATCAGTAAAAATGGTTATTCAAGGGGAGAGGGGAGTCTTTGGATATGTCTTTTTAAAATTTATAAGTTTTCAAACGCCTAACAAAAAGTTTAAAAAGTTATTTAGAGTTACAAAATTTCGTGACTCGGAAATTTTCCTCGACTTTCACATTATTT
The DNA here is from genome assembly GCA_900064475.1 of Pseudococcus longispinus. NCBI lineage: Eukaryota > Metazoa > Arthropoda > Insecta > Hemiptera > Pseudococcidae > Pseudococcus > Pseudococcus longispinus. The sequence continues at coordinate 8,837 of FIZU01057405.1, forward strand.
CGTCAAACATAGTGTTAGATTTTATAAATTATGAGGGATTGATTTTTTTAAAAATTTTTACGTTTTCAAAAGTGTAACAAAATATTGAGAAATCAGATTAAAAAATGTAAAATATTCCAAGTTGATAACAAAAATTGATTTCTCATAATATAAAGTCTAACGAAATGTTGTAATACCTGACAAAAAATACCTAAAAATCAAATTTGGAAACAATATAAATTTTTTTAAGCCCAAAAAATAGAGAATTTCTGAAAATTTCCCAGTACAAAAAGTCAATTGGTTTGCTAATAATGTTTTCAAAAGTCTCACAAAATCTGGAAAAGTTTAAATTACGCGACAAAAAAATGGGCAAAAAATTGGGTAAAAAAATAGATGCATGAATTTTCAGCCCCCCCCCCCCCCCATAAGACGTATCCATGTCAAAACTAGTCAAAATCAGTCTATTGGGAGAGGCTGCCGAACTATCATCGGGTTATTTTTGAATTTTCTATATAATATGTATAAATTCTGATTAGAATGAGGGGGGGGGAGTTGCTCGTAAACTTGAGAAATATCCTCCTGAAGATATTACAAATTTCTGAAAAAAGGGCTGAATTTTGATTTGGATACTCAACTTTCATTTCAAATTTTTTGTGATATCGTGATTTTTTTACTGCAACGTAATTTTTTGGGGGACACTCGGGTGAAAAAATTTGCTAAATTGACGATACGAAAAAAAGTTTCGAACAAAAGTTATAAACCTTTGATCGACAGTTATTTTTCATTCTACATATTTTTTTTCTACCTTGAAGTGAGGAAGAGCTGTTCTTCTGAAAATGAGAAAAATCTGTCAATTTAAGCACAAATTGGTCACTATACCCTATGCAATTTCAATTCTTGTGAGAATTCTCTACTTGCTAGCTGAAAACTAACTTCGAATTTGAGTTCAGGAGGCTCACATTAGGTTAGGAAAAGGTCTTACATCCCAATCGATTAAAAGTACAATGGTTAGGAAATAAGAAACCCCGATTTAAGGCCAATTTAAGCAAAAATTGGGCATTTTACGTTGAGCAAATTCGACAATTGCGAGAATTCCATGCTTGCTAGCTGGAAACTTACTTCGAATTGGGGTTCAGGTCCTCAGGAGGTTTGAATTATAATGAAGGCATGTTTCTTGACCCAATTGGTCACTTCTACAGGCCTCAAAAAATTAAAAATTGTGATTTTACCTATGTTTTTGCAAAAATTGATCATTTTCTGCGACACAAACTTTACGATTGCGTCACTTTTGTTCTTTCAATCGAGAAAATAATGACGAATTCGAGTTCAGAAGGGTCAAATTATATGGAAATGATACCAAACATACCCCTATACCTCTTCATGTGCAGGAATAAGGGTGTTTCCACTTCTAAAACCATGTCCTGCTCATTCCCCAAAGTATATTTTTGATGGATTTCTTCCTCAAAATTTCTTCTGGTTCATACTAAAAGAATAACCACATGTCAGCTTGTGTTCAAAAAAAGAAGTATACCCTGTTTTTTTGTGCCAATTTCTTAGATTAATTCGTACGTCTAAAAATTAGTAATTTTATTCGCGATGTATTTCCATCAACGCAGCTGGTGCCTTTTTTTTTTTGCACAACTCCAGCACGTACAATGGGTTGCGCAAAATACTACGATGGCGTCTTGGTCTTGGCCTCCTAACACGTCGAATTGATTGACAATACCTTTTTATAGGTTTTGTCAGCCACCACCCACATGAAAAGTGGCAATAAATTATTCGAACGTGTTTTTATATACCCATCCTAAAAATGTTATACCCCCAGAGGATAAATGTACCTAAACCTAAACATGTGACCGAGACGTCGGATGTAAATAGATTTGTGACTGACTATGAGGTTTATCTTGAGTAAACCTTTGTTCGGTTTGGAATGAGGAATCGTGCGGGTAGAAGATTTCAAAATGTCATACCGCAAGAGTAAAAGCCATTAATTTTAATATCACGATGTTACGAGTATACGCACAATACCTCTATACTTTCAACGATATACAGGTATAGGTAATAGGTGCTTATTACATGACGAATATTTTTTCGAAGGAAAAAATTCACTTATTTATCGGTTGATTTAGCTATATGAAACGCTAGTTTGTCCTGTGTATTCGTATGTCATTTTGTTTGGAAATTAGCCAAAAAAGTATAGATACTTTGTAATGAAAGATAAAGAAACGGGTTAGCTGATTTTTGACGTGTTTTTATATAATGTATGTTGGTATACATATTCACGTATGTAATGTATACGAGAACTGGGTGGAGAGGAATTAAATGGATTTTATGTGTTTTTTTTCTTAAATTTTATTATACATATGTAATTAATGTGAAAAATATCGCTCGTAAAGTTATTAACAATGTAGAATTTTTAATATGTGGAATGTTGCCCTGATATGCTTGACGGTTGTCGCGTGAATGAAAATAAACGAGTAAAGAAAAGTGGTGAAGTATTTAGGTCGCAGAAATTAAAATATTAAATTTATTGTTTTATTTTTATTTGCTGCATTATTAGAAAAATCAGGAAAATAGGTATAGTAATAAAAGTTCTTGAAGAACAAGGGTCTTGAATGATGAAAAACGAAAACCAGCAAAAATTAACAAGAACCAGAAATCGAATTATTGTTTCTTATCACCAAAGACTATCGCCATTCGTCAGGGGCTTGATAAACGGGAGAGGGGAAAGCGAGTGTGTATCATCCTCCCTAAGCTAACTTAGAATTCAAAATTTTGGCAGAAAGTACAAAGTTAGGGAAGTTAAGAAAATCAAAAAAATTGGGAAAATGTTGTTTTATTCACGAAGTCCAGCTTTTGAATGTCTTTTTCTGCAAACATTTTTGCCAGGGCTAGGGCTCAATAAATATATTTCTCTTGATGAAATTATGTTTTGAAAATTGCAAGGGTTCAAATTTCAAAATGAGATTATTATCTACCATCTACCGAAAAATTTGATTTCATGTTATTTTACTTTATCGAAGCAAATTTTCCTTTAGATAGTATCTGGTCCCTATTTTTGTAACCTTTTTCCCAAATTCAAAGTACGAGTATTTATGCCAACCCCAGCCCCAAATATCAAATTGCAAAAATTAAAAAAAAATTTAAGCAATTCTGGAAATAAGTTTTGAAATTTTAACCCCCCCCCCCTCCCCCATTACACATCCCCTCGTCACGACACTGACTATCGTGATTGCTGTATATTTATTTGATCCATGATTTGAAGATTTTTCTTCTAAGGGAAAACTCATGTACAGATTTTCTAGTCGACTATTCAAAAATATTCTAATTAATTCAGAAAACTGCAGCCATTTTTTTTGAACATTTTCTGTTTTTTTGATGATGATTTGAATGAAACTACTACCCCCCTCCCCCTTCAGTTTCTTCCATGATTGTAATGTTTTAAGTGACAAGGAAATTGAAGGCGGTGGTGAAATCCTGAAAGTAATACGTTGGTGATAATTGAAAAAGAATCGTAATGGCAATTTCTTTTCACGTTCAGTTGTTTGCTTGTCAATTTACGACTCCAGCAATATTTGAAAAAAAAATGAAAATATGGTTTTGTTCAGGAAAATGAAAAAACCAAGGCATTTACGAAAAGTAGTTTCCTACTTCTGAAGAAAAACTAAAATCTATAGAATTTGACCAAGTAGATTAAATAACTGAATAAAATTTCTACTTGTTGAACGACTACGACTGATTGAAATCAAAAACTAAAACTGAATCTGTCTGGACTCTGGAGCTAAACTCCTGTTGAAAAGTCGACATTTTCTGAAAGGTATATTTATTTGCACCTACCTATTCATAAACAGAGATGAGACGATTCATCGATTCATTGAATCGGATTCTTAAGAAAAATGGGCTTTTAAATTACGATTCGATAATTCTTCTACTTTTTTTTATTCCTTTGCTATTTCGAGCTTTCAATCAAATCCATTTTCAACATGTTAGGAGGCTAATTTCTATTATGAAAAGATTTGAGAAAGTGTGATTTGTGCAGGAAAAAAGTCATATCGATTCTTTTCATTTGCAGTTCTTATTTTAAAAAATACAATTCAGAATCGTACCTCTATCGAAGTTTCGGTTCTCTCGAAATCTTGATTAAGACTTATTTTTTCGACACATTAAAATGAAATTAGGTACCTAAGTACTTATTGGTTTTTGTTACAGCAAGTTATGACTCTGATGACTTTTGGTTGGGATCTCAGGAATTGAAAAGAAATGAAAAGGTAAAATAAAACACTTCTCTCTCATTTTTATTATAAGTATTTACCTATTTCATATAAAATGCTGAGCTGACATTTTAATAAAAAGAACCGAAACCTATTTGTAGTTGAAATCCAAGTTAAGATTTTTAGATTGAACTATGAAGTCCTTACTTTTTCAGTCTCGAGAAAAACTCACGTACCTAATTTTTGTTTTGTTTTGTTATTTTAGCTGATTTTTTTCTTATTTTGAAAGAACTTTTTTGTAGTCGTTTAATAGTATCATCAGCCTATATATTTTTTCTTAAAATTCCAAAAAAGAAGTCTAGTATTTCGAGAACGAAATTTTTTTCGGTTTAGTTCCTGGTTTTGTTCTGAAAGTTTTTTTTATTCCTTTCTCATTTGGGGTACGTTCTGTAATGTGTAAAAAACATTTTCATTTCGATTCGGTTCTTTAATTTGAGATTTCCATTTTTGTTTTCCGTTTTTGGGATATTACCCAAAAAATATAAAAATGAAAAAAAAAATCAAGAATAATGATTTTAACCTTGAATTTACAGGTTTCTTCATGGCTTCAAGGGTAAAACACTTGTCTAAAAATTTTTCAAGGTTTTCGTTCTCAGCTTGGTTTATTTTTTTCGATTCTATTCTCGAACCCTTCTTAATTTGTAACTAGAGTTGTGCTTTTATTTCAATTCCGTTCTTGAGTTGAAAAATACTGTTTTTTGATCGTTTTCATTCTCCAAAGTATTGAAAAAAACACGCTGTTATTTTTATTTTTTTTTTAATTTGAAAAAACTTGATAAAGTATTTCTCAGAACCTATAGAAACATCGTTCGAGTTTCAAATCTCGAAGTAATCTCTTCATTATCCTTATTCAACTTACGATATTTTTCTATAAAAAAACAAGTCAAAACTACATTTTGAGATTTCGTGTTCAATGCTGGGTACGTGCTAGGTTCGTGTAAACTCGGGTACAATTTTAGGTAAAATTTCTTCATTGGGTGTTTAGACATCAGTGTACCTCCCTACGTAATTAAATTTCTAATGATATTCTTAGGAGAGGAAAAATTATCATGTTCTTCTACAAAATCTCTGAATTCATTCTATTTCCCTGCATCTTTTCCCCAACTCAATCTTCAAAATTCAGCTATTATTTTTTTTTGTGGTGGTGGCAAGCAATTTTTGAGGTTCCTTGCACTCTCGAAGCCATTTCTTTATGAGATGTAAATTATAAATAATTCGTAAGCTATCGTATAATATTTTGGATCAAGTGCCCAAACTTTCATACGAACAATTTCGAACGAAAATATATAAATAGGTAATTCAGTTTGCTTACCTACACTTGACTTAAGTTGTCTGAAATTATATATACCCTTACGATAAAATTATCACTATCACGTGATTTTTTTCTTTCACCAGACCGATGAAGTGTTGCAATTGTAAAATATTTTCTTTCGAAATTTATTGCGATGATAAGAAACGAGCAATTTGAATTTTTATCTCGACGTTGGAGTAGAATGCAGTACTTACTTGGCTTAAAATACGAGCATTGATAACCTCGAGGTCATTTTCCCGTATCCAATTTAAATTTCTAATGACATGCTTCGTTATCTGCAGTAAGCGAGCACGTCCTTGATTTTCCACACAGCTCTGTACTTATTACACCAGGATAGGTACTTTAGGTTGGAAACTTATACACATTCGTATCCATAAAATTATACCTAGCCATGTTTCATGTACCTATTGTCTATTGAAGATGTTTAAAATGAAAAGAATATAAAGAAAGTATACCTACATAGGGAAATGTCTGACTCGAGTACCATCTAAACAATATTTTAAAACAAATTAGAAACTTAATTAAGAAAGTGCTTACGATGTAAAGTTATTTACACAGATTGTTATCGCTTCTCGCTCGCAAAAGTCTTTTATCTTTATATTGTTCGACACTCTATCGTCTTCGACCGAATATAACCAAAGTAAATGAAAGAAAAAAAGAAGTAGGTAGGTAATTACGTCGCCATAGATTAAAAACCCATTAGCTAGACAGACTGACAAATTGAAAAGAATTTTCTGCTCGTATTAGTTTTTCCTTTTTCGAGCTCATTAAAACGCTTCGTCACGCGTAATCGCGGTTTCTTTTTTTTTTATAGACACCCTGTATAAAAGTACGCGGTGCTTGATAATAATAACTTGTAGTATGTTCGTATGGTATATAGTATACCTTGGCTTACACACGGAGGACGTAAAAAGACTGCGTACGCCAGGTATATCATTATTTTTATTTCCTCGGCTGGGTTTTTTATTTTCTTCAATGTACTTTTCACGTCAGTGAGCATAGAATTTAGGGTATTTCAACATCACCCCTATTATTAGTATCGCTCGGTGTAATCCTTATTTCCTTCCTTTTACCCTCCTCATCGATTCTAACTTTATCCCCTTCTGCCATAACAACTTGTGTTCGCCCTTCGCCGCACTATTCGTGGGGAATTAAGCTGCGTCGACGTTGCCAGCTTTCCACGCATTCCCTGTGTTTGACGTACCCTTCCCTACGAACGGTCTTCCTCCGCGGCAGCGTCTCTGTATTCCCTCTAGGGTCTTTTTGTGTATCAGATAAACCGAATACACTGGTCGGTTCTCTCTCTGTGGCGTGTTCCCTCTCTTTCTATACAAAAACTCTTTTTATGCATAGGCTACGACGTACCTTTTATCAACTCCCCACTGCGTTCGTTTCTTCTTATATGACGATTTATGAACGCAGTGGTCCTTAAATGTTAACGTATTTTTACTCTAGCATTTTACACGATATTGGCCTGATGGGGTTTTTAATCTTATGTTGGTGTGTATCTACGTCTGGAGCGAATAGAACGCTTACGATAATCGAGGATTTGAATTTTTTTGCATTTGAAACCGGTTTGGCGGTTTTTTTTCTAATGGAAAGCTTACGCCTATATTGTCCGGTGTAATTGTATAGGAAATTAATCGTATCGTTGTGTAGTTAACATGATGAAATATTTATCAAGAGTGCACAACTTGTACTCACGAGTGTAATTTTTTATATGATTTATGATAAGAACTAAGTACAGAGTGAGATAGAGAAATATGTACGAGGTATTAAGTATTAGATGTGCAATGTACTGGTAACAACAATAAGCGTAGGGTTTTTTCTACCACGATCGTGCTTTGTAATTGATAGACTTGCCATTTTGTGGGCTTGTCGTCATTTTTATTCATCGCCCCTCGTGTATATGTAAGTTGTGCGCGTTGTAGGGTAATTGTCGCGATTATCGCTGCGTAATTATTGGCGATAGTGTTGTCGTGTTATCACGCTGTCTATGGCGGATAAGCTTTTAAATGAGCGTTTCGAGTTCCTTCCGTCTATTTTGATCGACGATTAGATTAGGAGTTAGGCAGCGATTTGATGAAAAAAGGGGTTTAGGCTATTTATAAGTAATAATCGATTATCTCGAAGATATATTCATGGATGTTGTCTGTTGCTGGTGTTTTTTCAAGGATAACACCGTGATAATATTTATTTACCGAAGACTATAAATTTGAAAAAAAAAACCCAATTTTCCTAGTTGAATTATAGATTAGATCTATTTCTTAAATTGATTTGAGTAAAATGGTCTTGTGTATCGAGACAGTTGTAAGGTAAAGAAGCATGCAATAACGAGTGTGTCGTTTCGAAAGATTTTTCAAAAATTTGTTGTTTAGGTAATAATTTGCAAGGTGAATATGTATTGAAAAATCTGTAATTTTTTTGTACCGAAATCTATTAATTCTTCCTTCCTGAAGTAAGTAGATAGCTGAGTATGCTATGAACATGATTTATTCGAACAGTAGCAAATTGGGTGTAGGTATACTTAATGAAGAGACATCAATTTCACTTTCCAGTAGTTATAGGAATCTGTCTACTTATACTTATTATTCATGTCTTTCTTACACAGTTTCATTCGTGAAGTCTATGATACACATTTTTCTAGAGCATACTTACCTATTTTAGTAATCCTTCAAAAAGTCAGATGAATACTCAGTTAGTTATATGCTATATCGTTCTCAACAATTTTGGGTTGCAACTCCTGATGCATTTCTTGAATAGGGATAGGCATACCAGCCCATATATCTATTTACATTTGAAATTTTGACCTCTGAAATTCCAGCGTATGAATTTTGCATTGTACTGACTTCTGTTGATTTATCAGACGTGATTTGGAAACAATTAATTGATCATCTGAAAGTTCAGGTTGGAATTATATTTGTTTTTGTTTTGACTCTGGTATTCTGGGTTGATTCCCATCCGTTTACTTGAATCCGAAATCTCAAATGCTTCGTTTCACAAATCAGCGAAAAAATTGAAAAAATCCACTACGAATATAATCATAATAATGTTCAAGTGTAGGTTGAGAAAGTGGTGAATAAGTGAGTTGAAAAGATATGTGAGTACGTAACAAGACAGAATTTTGCTGAAAAATTCACAAAATTTCCAGACATTCATTTCAAAATTATACTTACTTGTAGTTGTATGCAACCACTGAAGAAATCGAATAAATGTTTTGAAAAATGTTGAAAAAGATGATTAAAAACAGTTTTTTTTTTTGAAAAACAATATTTGTATTTTTTTAGCATGGGATATGCTTTTGCTATGGGGAGTAATCTCGCGAAAAATTCCGTCACGAAATTTCGTCACACTGACTTTTAAACATAATGTCAGACTTTTTTGGACGAAAAATTTTCAAATTTCCATTGACTTTTAGACATTATGTCAGACTTTTTAGAACTTGGAAAATTCTTAAATTTCCACTGACTTTAAGACATTTTGTCACACTTTATTGGAAAACTTTTCAGATTTCCATTACCGTTGACACATTTTGTCAGACTTTTTTGTATGTACTTGGAAGAATTTTTAGATTTCCATTGACTTTTAAACATTATGTCAGACTTTTTTGAACTTGGAAAA